>CAUYSK010097782.1:0-61043 GCA_963575035.1 Avahi laniger | reverse complement strand
GGCCACAAAAGTAACAGTCATGCACTTTCTAAGCCCTTACTTTACTTCAACTTTATACCTAAATCTTTATGGCTCTTTTAGCTTAATGATTCTTTATGTAGATTGCTTCATTCTTCTTACTGGGATGTTCATCTTTTGTGTATTTAGAAACCTTGATTTTCGGGTCTCATTTGAAAAGATGACATAGTTAAACAACAAAAATTTTCATTGCTTCCTAAGAAGGATCATTGTCTCAGCTTTTAGTTGCGTTTAACTACTTCAGAAAGTATATGTATACCATGGAGTTCTCTACTCAGCCACAAAAAACAATGGTGATCTAGCACCTCTTGTATTTTCCTGGATAGAGCTGGAGCCCATTCTACTAAGTGAAGTATTCCAAGAATGGAAAAACAAGCACCACTGTACTAACCATCAAATTGGTTCTAACAGATCAACACTTACGTGAATATACAGTAATAACATTCATTGTGTGTTGGGCAGATGGGAGGGGAGAGGAGGGGGTGGGTATACTCACACCTAATGGGTGCGGTGCACACAGTCTAGGGGACGGATACGCTTGAAGCTCTGACTCGGGTGGGGCAAAGGCAATGTATGTAACCTAAATATTTGTACCCCTGTAATATGCTGAAATAAAAAAAATTTAAAAAATAAAATAAAATAAAAAGAATTAATATGTGTAAACTGTTTAGAATACCACCTGGCA
Source organism: Avahi laniger (assembly GCA_963575035.1). NCBI lineage: Eukaryota > Metazoa > Chordata > Mammalia > Primates > Indriidae > Avahi > Avahi laniger. The sequence goes on along the minus strand of CAUYSK010097782.1, from coordinate 60,340 downwards.
TATATAGTCATGACTAAACAAGTGAAGGATTTTATTATTATTTGTGCTAAAATGGAAGGGGTAACACTTAGGAAGGAGAAAGAAGAAAACATCTAGTCTACACCCGCCAGCAACGAAAGAACAATCCGTGCTTAATATTTTACAGGCCAAACACTATGAGGTGTTTCAAAGAGCTAAAGGGATTACCAGACAACACTTTGGAGCCAAGATGCAGAGCAGAGTTGTTACAAGTACAGGCTGTAGAGCTAAATTTTTTGAGTTCAAATACCTGCTTTACCACTTGCTAGCTATACAACTTCAGTTGAATTAGCTGTAACTCTCATCCTTAAAATGAGACAAAATAATAATGGTACCTATTAATACTTCAAAGGGCTAGTATATGGAGTAAATGAATCAATACATCTTCAAGTGCACTTAATAAAAGCATTCCATAAATTTTAATTCTTATTTTTTTTTTGGTGGTATTGGGAAACATTGATATTTATTGTTTTATCCATTCTGATTTGACCACTGCTTTAAGAAAATCTTGAACACAAAAACGAGACTGGCTTTCTCTGTAAGCAATGGACTCCCTGCTTTCAGAGCAGCATTCCCTAACATTTCTCCACTGTGTGATGCTTATAATCTTAGATTGCAGGATTGCTTGTGATACCTTTTCTTCAGTATCTGTCTTCATGCATACTGTTAGGATGCATTGCACTTTTCCTATGATACAGGAAACCCACTTTTCAATCTGTTTATCACTGTGGAAGAAACGTGAAGCCACAAGCAGCATTCTCATTTGGAAAAGAGAAAGGTGGCTTTAATAGTTTCGAGTACATGATACATAGAAGTGCCCTAAACTGTTACCGTATAGACTCAACATTCCTTCCTATGTTTTATTTTGGTTTCTCCTGGGCATTTGTCAAGTTACTTACCTCCAAGTCAAACACCCTTTTGTTGGTTTAAGCTTAGATTTGGAAATATAATCAACTAGACTGTCTTAAAAAACAAACGACATAATTACACTAAAATATCACGATTTTTCATTTAAAAGGCCTTTTGTGTTTCAGTTGCCCCTGTATTTTTTTTCCTTGGAGTAGACTCACACTTGGATTCTTCTTCCCAGCACCTACAGAGATCAGAAGGGGTGCCAGAGAGGCAAAGTGCTGTCTACATGTAGATTAAATGATACAGCAGGTCCACCCACCTGAGTTAGCGCTCTCTACCCAGGTCATTTAAACTTGACAAAGAGCTCCTGTGTGGATCTGGAGGGAAGTTAGGGTTAAAACAGAATCGATCCCACTGCTTGTTCTGAGAAGTCCAGCTTCCCTGACTCTGGGCCCAAACAAGACCATCCAGGCTGGGCCGCAGCCAACCCACTAACCTGCTGCAAGTACTGGATGGCTTGGTCGTGGTTCCTCCTCAGCTGCTCGATCTGAGCAATTTCCTCATATAAACCAATCAGATCTGACGACCTATCACCCTTGGCAGCAATAACATTGCCAATCGCCTTTTCGAAGTATGCCAGAGCTAGGTTCAGCCTGTGGATGGCCAAGGAGGCTCTATAAGAAAAGGAACGAAGATGGAAAGTCACGGGGGCCTCTTACTTTGCAGACACAAAAGGAATTGATTCCAAGAACTAAAGAATTTGGCCTTCATAGGCCAATAATCTGGGTGGTTGGCTCAAAATCCAGCCTTGTTGTAAATAAACTCCTATTATCCTGCAGTTTACCCACCAGATTTCACTAACTGCCATTCACGAAACCCATTAATAAGTCATGCTATCATCTAATTTTATTAAAAAGCAAATGGAAAAAATGGCTTCCAGCAATTCACAAGATGGGAAAATTTACCCATAAACAGAGTTCCTAAAATCAAAATTTTATTACTTCTGGTTCGCTCTCTTTCAGGCCAGAGAAAGTGTTTGCTTTGTTTAATTTATTTTGGTTTATTCCTCCTCAGTTAAAAATGAGAAAGGATAGAGAAAACAACATAAATATCCCCCAAAAGGGAGTGGTTGAATAAATTATGGCACATTATATAATACTTCAGAAACATTAAAAATCATGTTTTCTTTTTAGAGTAACAATATGAGAAAATCAAAATGTGCTAAGTGAAAAAAGCAAGATATAAAACTTCACTCAAAATATGAGATATATATATATGTATATCTCCAAAATGTTCACAGCAATTATGTCTGGGTGTTGGCATTACAATTGACTTATTTTCTTCTCATACCTGTCTGTATTTTCAAATTTTCCTTAACAAAATTGGGAATATAATTTTTTTAAAGTGAGATAAAATAGTATTTCATTCAGGTTTATTTTTCTAGAGATAGCAAGGCAAAATGAGAACATGGGTGGTTTTAAAGCCAGTTCTGACAGTTATTAGCTTTATCAAATTCTAAGAGCTTACATTTCCTTCCAAATAAAATACAGTTAGGCATATCTACATTACAAGGCTATTGTAAAGATTAAATATTATATGTAAAATCACCTAACATACAGTAGATACACAATCAATATTACTTCCCTGTAACCCCCATCTTTGTATTCCCAAATTGAATTAAAAATATATGTGTGACAGTCAAGCACAGTGGCTCATGCCTATAATCTCAGCACTTTGGGAGGCCAAGGCAGGAGGATTGCTTGAGACCAGGAGTTTGAAACCAGCCTGGGCAACATAGCAAGACCTCATCTCTACAAAAAACAAAACAAAAAACCAAAAATACATGTGTGAGCTGGGCATGGTGGCATGCGCATGTAGTCCCAGCTACTCAGGAGGCTAAGGCAAGAGAATTCCTTGAGCCCAGGAGTACAAATCCAGCCTGGACAACATAGCAAGATCCTATCTCTAAAAAAGTTTTTAAAAATTAAAAAATACATATTTGTGTGTTTAAAATTATTTTATAGGAGGCATTTTAGCAATACTCACAATTTTTTTAAACTGGGTGGCTTATCCTTCCGCTGAAGATTAACCAAAAGAACACTGATATGTTACCTGATAATTCTTTATAAAAGTAATTTTTTGATCAATGAGACCACTATTTCCCTAGCCCATAAGAACATAAATTATAGAACTATAATGGCTCTTATCAAGAGTTTATAGGGAGCTATTAGCAAGGTGTCTGGCCTGAATGAAAAAAGGTTTCTCTACCCTTAAAATGAAAAAAGGTATTTGCCTTTACTAGATATTTAGTCAGTATCGACTCACTGTGTCAGATGCCCAAGTTACAATCCTAGCTCTTCTATTAGTTCTATCACCTTGAGTTAATCTTTCTGTGCCTTAATTTTCTTATCTATAAAATTAACGTAATAAAACTACTACCCTCATAAGCTGTATCGAGGCTTGCATTAAATAAATTATATAAGGCATTTAGAACAGTGTCTAGTATGTAGTTATACTTAGTGGGTATTCCAACACTTAATACAGAGCATACAGAAAATAAGTACTCAATAAATATTGTGGAATGAAGGAATGAAATGAGCACCAGAATTTTTCTGAAAAAGGAATAAGACCATCTTTCACACAAGGCAGAAAAACTTTAGCCACTGCCCCATGTAACAGCAGTAGACATTCTAATTTACAGCCCTATGGACTTAAGTCAATAGTTTGATTTAGCTCTGGACGTTCCAATATCTCCCTACCATTTCCCATTTGACTTCTAGATTCATGGCTGTTTAGAGGAGCAGACATAATACATGTATTAATATTTCATTTACTCACCATTCAGTCATATGCCCTACTGTATCAATGCTTACAGTTTTGGAAACAGATTGCTTTTGAGAATGTGAAGATTTTTTGAAAACTTAGGGAACAGTAAACTTTATTTTTTTCTTCTGATAATCTGATAGGCCCCCTCTCATTTCTGAATATTCTGATTCTTAGAGGGTCCCTAATGTAACTGCAAAAGAGTTAAGTCTTATTCCTGTTGGAACAAATTCCACGAACTTTGTTTCCATATGAAGCACTACTTTCCTTTAAAATGTACATGCTGTGCATAGCTTTCATAGCTTCCAATTGTCTTCATTAATTGTTCCTTCTTCATCTGTTAATATGTCACATGTAATGACAAAAGTAAGTAGCAATTCAGAAAACAAGCTGTAATCCTAGAATAAGCGTGAGAGGCACTTTATAAGGAACGGCTAAGAGTCCATGAGTTCAGATCATGAATCCAACACTTACAAGCTGTGTCATCTTGGACTCTTTGTTTAACCTCAGCTTCAGTCTCCTTGGTGTCTCTCTAATGAAATAATAATTACACCAACTACCTCAGTCATTGTTGTGGGGATTAAATGGGGCAGAGCACAAGGAACTTGGAGCACAGTGTGCATTTGGTAATTAAGAGCCTCCTTTATTATGGTTTGAGTTTCTGGGTTTTTTGCTCTGAATGTTTTTCTCCCTTATATAGAGAGTACAGAATAATCATGTAACTCCAAGCCTCATTCACAAAAGCCTCAGCTTTTCCAAGTCCAGATCTTACCTGCCCAAAGCAATTGTTAGGTCTTTCTCTGAGACTTGCAATCCACAAACGCCTCCCTTACGTAATTCTTTCAGTTCCTTCATGTTTCTCTCTGCCTTCTGCAGGTTGAAATAGGCCTCTCTGCCAGTGAAACAGTCAAGGAAAATGCCAGGCACACAAACTGCCTGCCACGGCACAGGGACAGCAGTTGATAAGCAAACACAAGGGCCCCTTGGGAAAATGAAGCAGTATTTGAAAATGGGTACTTAACTATGTTCTCTATTTTCCATGTGTGTATGTTGTCAAGAAGGAAGACTTCTTTAGAAAAGGAATAGGGCCTTGGGTTTCCTGCGGTGGTGGGCTGGAGTGGGTGGCCTTTGCAGGAGTGAACAGAAACTGTAAATTACACTAGATTTCCTTCAGAGGCATCTACTGCGTGACAACAGTTATTCACTTTCCCCAAGTTGGTTCACATGAATTGTAAAATAAAGGAATTAATTATGCTGAAAGGGACTTTCTGGGCCATTCAGAAAGTCCAAGCAAAGCAGGGTTTTGGCCAGAGGCAAACAGCAGAAAAGAAAATCCCCTCAATTCCCAAACATCCTTCTATTTCCCACGTTTTCAACAGCCCCCTGCTAAGGGTATAACAGAGAAAGGCCACAGAGCAGATTTTGCAAGCTGAGCATCAGGACCAAAAAAGTAGAAGAGGGGATGTGTAGAGAGGAGACTGAGGACAGGTGGGCTCAAAGAGTACTCAGGATTATTCATGAACATGAAATGCCCTTAACATCTTCCCAGTGGGGATGGCACCAAAAGTTTGTCAAAATCACAAACTTTTTGAGGAGAGGAACAAATAATAGTTCCCCTCTGGGAATTTGGAGAACTACTCCTCTTGTTTATTTTGCTTGGCCTCCAGCCTCACTGGCAGTATTCAATAGCATTTCCAAAAACTAAAATGATCAAGAGTCATTAAATCTGTGGTTTTTGGCTGCACATCTCAATCACTTGGGGGCTTTTAAATCAAAAGGGGTGGGCCTCAGACAGAAATAATTCTTAAAAGCTCCCCAGGGGATTATGATGTGCAGCCTACTTTGCCAAATGGTGCTTTAAATGACCACCCATTCTCCCTATTCCTGCACTGCCCAGCCACCCCCACCCACATCCTCACTGCTAATACTGATTTTCTTGGGTACTCAGTGAGGAGTAGGACAGACTCAGAAAACCTTCACCTGGCCAGGGGAGGTGTCACTAGTCACATCCCTCCCATGGCTCAACTCAGAGCTTATCTTGACAGACAGGAGGAAAATGCATACCTTTCCAAATGGAGATGAGAGGCTAGTGGAAGGCCTGGACACTGGAAAAGGGCTACGAGGCCTTGGTCCGTCTCTCACCTTCCTGTATGGACAACCTATTGTGCATGTGTGGCCCATCACCAAACCCGGCTGGGAAGGGAAGGATATTGGTTCTGCAGGAGCCAGGCCACACCCAGAGTGTAGTAGAGCATGACCAGAGCTTCCAGGATTTCCTTTTTCTCCTTGTCTAAGGTCATGTTTGCCTTCCAGGTCAACAGTGTGTTCTTGGCAGATTCAGCATGCTTCTTAGCCTGAACTGGGAGGCCTGAGGAAGTTAGAGGGTGGGTGGCAAGAAGAAAGACATTAAAAAGGCTCATTTCGGTCAAAGACATTCCTGGGAGGGGATAAGGTGGGCAGTGCAGTTATCATATGGTCTATAGTATAACAGTTGTTCCTAAATCTGGCTATGAATCAGAATAATTTGAAATGCTTATAAAGAATATATTAATAGATTCCTGGATCCCACCCCAGACCTATTGAGTTAGAATCTCCAGAGGAGTGGGGTCCAGGAACCTCTAATTTTAACTAGCTCCACAAGTAGTTCTTATGCAGTCTTTCTGGCTGTAGACCTCAGTGTGGAAATCACTGACAGAGACTGAAGTGGACGCTGAGTATCCCATTCCCAATTCTGCTGCTAATGCCATGTGACCTTTTCAACCCATAAAGCTTCTCTAGCCTCCAAATGTCAAATGACAATAACTAAAGCAGCTGCCCCTTACCAAACACATGGAGAAAGCCGAGGAACAGACTAGGTTATGCCACAGAATGTTGGGCTTTGAGCTTTCTGGAAAGACATTCTATAAATGCAAGGGCTCATGAATGCAATTACTTACATCTGGGGATTTTTTTTCAATCCACGATGAAGCTAGTGATACTAATTGGTCACGCATACACATAAAAAGAATCTAATTGCTAAATGCAGTGGGCCCCTAAGAAGACAAAAGCAATGTCAAACTCCAACTAGATAGAAATGCAGGAGTTTTCCCCTTATTTTATTGTTTAAAGATTTTTTAATATAAACCCTCGTGTCCAGGGCTGACTTTCCACAGTTCACAGTGAGGAAGCTGCTCTCCTACATACAAAACCCTGACCCAGAAGACGGTCTAATGATTTGGCACCAGGTTCCCCTCAAATGTGCACTGTGTCACAGGTGAGGGGGCAGCCCCCTTTTCCGGCTACACCCTGTTTCTTTTCCCCCTTGTTTTCTAACTAAACGCTGGTGTTCCTGGTCACTTACTGAAGTCGTTATTTGTCCAGTTAACACGGGCAAACTCGGGGACACTCAGTTTACAGAGCTCCTTCCTCATCTTCCAGCCTACTCATGTCTTTTCCTTTTCCTAATGGAAAAGGAGCTGCCCTGAGGGAAAGAGAAAGGCCAGCAGAGAGTATGCTATCCTAGGTCTCCTCCACCCTACTGAAAAAGACAATGGCTGGTGTTCTCTGCAGGCACCTAGGGGCTGCTAAATACATTCGCCCCCCTCCAAGTGGCCACTGTTCCCCTAATCCTCACTTCAGTCCTACTCAGATCACCCTGCCTTTCGCCCTCGGAGCCCAGTCTCACAGCGTGGGTGCAAACCAGTGGCAACAGTGCTAACTTAAAGGACTTGCCTTTGATGCCTGCAGCCCTCATGTGTTCTAAATGTGCCCGACCTCCTTAGAGAGCTACAATCCATGATGAAGCTGGTGATACTAATTGGTCACACACCAAAGGAAAGGGAAAAAAGCCATCTCTGGGAGAGCACTAAAGTGATCCAGATTCCTTTTCCCTTTTGCAGCCGTCACCGAAGTGGCAGTAGCCAAAATGAAGTTCAATCCTTTTGTGACTTCTGACCAAAGTAAAAACCATAAAGGGCATTTCAAATGAACTTCCCAAATTTGCAGAAGATTCTGTCCTCCCCTCTTTCCAAAGAGCTGAGATGTAAGTACAACGTTTTATCTATGCCCACGCAAAAGGATGATGAAGTTCAGGTTGTGTGAGGACACGATAAAGGTCAGCTAGCTGGCAAAGTAGAGCAAGTTTACTGAAAGAAACACGTCAGCTATACTGAGTGGCTTCTGTGGGAAAAGGCTAATGGCACAACCATCCATGTAAGCATTCACCCCAGCAAGGCTAAAACGGGACGAAGACTAAAAAAATCTTGAATGGAAAGCCAAAGCTCCCAAAGTTGGAAAGGAAAATGGCAGATATAACAGAGAAACAATTGAGAAGATGCAGGAATAAAGTAATCTCATATACAACTTTCATTAACTGCTAAAATGAAAAATTAAAAGCAATCCAGAGCCAAGAAGTCTCTGTAGAACACTCAGAGATCTCTCTTCTAGAGGTCTCAAATGAAGAGAAACACGAACTCTGGTTAAAGAGAGAGCTATGTCCTAAGTTAAAAGTGGCCTTCAAATTGCACTGTGTATCATAAGCACCCTGTTAAAATGCAGATTGCTGAGTCTCACTTCCAGTTGTTACCATTCACAAGTTCTGGGATAAGAACAAAGAACTCATATTTACCACAAGCAACAGGTCTCAGGTGGGAAGCAAGAATTCACATTTATAACTATCCTAGATGATATTAATGTAGGTTATCTGAGGACCACACTTGACGAAACACTGAGTTAGTAAAATCTTGATAGAGGAAGTGGGATGCATCTTGTTTTTGAAGAGTGGATAGCACTTTGGCTGATAAAAGAGGGGCTTCCTCTTGGAGTAAACAGCCTGAGGCCATAAAGACAAAATAGTGTCTGCCTCTGTGTGTGCAAGGATGAGGCTGGTTATCCGGATACAGGGGTTAGGGAAGATACTAAGAGGACCAGTCTTACTGCAGGGAAACTCGGAATTCAAAGATGTATAAGGTATGCACCGGCTACGTAAAATGAAGTCTTGGTTCTTGTCTCAATCTGTTTGTGCTGCTATAATAGAATACCTGAGACTGGGTAATTTGTAAAGAACAGAAATTTCTCACAGTTCCAGAGACTGAAAAGTCCAAGATCAAGGCACCAGCCACCTGGTGAGGGAACCTCTTGCCGTGTGCCTACATGATGGAAGGTGGAAGAGAAAAAAATGGGGCACTGCATAAAGCTTCTTTGATAAGGGCCTAGTCCCACTCACGGGGAAGTGCCCTTATGGCCCAGTGGCCTCTGAAAGGCCCCACCTCTTAATACGGTCACATTGACAACACCTGCATTTTAGAGGAGACACATTCAAACCATAGCAGATGCCATGATGAGGAAGTTGGATTTGATTTGTCAGATAATTGGCAGTCTTCATACATCTTGAGGAAGGTAGTATCAATTAGTAAGCTCACAAAAAAACTCTACCAGGGACATTAGAAGCTGAGATTGCTACTTGAGAACAAGAACATAAAGTAGGCAACTGAGAGTCTTTTGATCAAATAGGTTGTTTTCCACAACCAGGTGGGCCCTTGGGAGTATGTCATTAAGGAGTGCAAAAACCAAATTCATATGTCTGCCTGGGTCCTTAGGAGGAAGAAAGGTGACACTAACTGGAGGAGCTACTGAAAACCACCCCACATCAGCACAGTACTCCTTCTGGGCTCATGAATGGCAAATGAAACAACCATCACGTGAGTAAGTTGCTCTGAGGCAGTCCCTGAGGCTTTGCAAGCCTGCCCTCTCCCTGCCTAAGCGTCCCAGGCTTGTTGTGAAATCCCTGGGAGGAATACTTTTCCTCTAAGCTCAGCAGCTAATTAATTATATAGTTCCACAGGACCATGCCCCACACTGTGGTCCTTCTGATGCTAAAGCTGAGCTGGTGACCAATGTGGCTTAAGCAAACTGAACACTTTGCTAGATTTAAAACACTTTATTACACTTTAAGCCCTCAAAGGGAAAAATCACTCCTTTCACCTTTCAAGAATCCACTCTGGTCTCCAAAGTGGGGTTATATGTACCCTTATGGATATGCAAGATGCCTACCCAAGGTGTGGGGAGAAATATTTAAACTTCTCTATTTTTTAATCTTATCCTTTTCTGTTTTATGACTATTTACAACATTACATATTAATGCTATTGTACACAACTTACAAATTCACATATATGGAGTAATTGAGTGTTTGCTCAAATTTTTTTTAGTGATAAGGGAACTAACTCTCAGGAGTTTGAAGACCATTTCTCTGGACAAATGTTTTCCATCCTTTTCAAGATGAAAGAGCTCTTTTTACATTAAGAAAAATCATACAGCTTCCTGCACTTTGTGATAATAATTATTTTTATCGTACATACTACTTGAGAAAATTCATGATGACAAAAATTACTATGAATTCAGCATCAGTAACACTTTGAAATGAATTTGCATTTTATTAATTGCAAGAACACCCTCTTTAATGTAAAGAAAGAATACTGTGCATATAAGACTTATTGTTGTATGTATCTATGAAGGATGCTCACAGAATTACGATCTCTTTCCCTAACTCCAAGCCCCACATCTTCACTCCCAATATCTGCTCTTAAACCAAGTCATTTTCCTTTACCTGCCCTCCCAAGCCAAGGACGTGACCCTTCTCCCTGCGCTGACAGTGCAGCAGTTACAGAGGTAAAAATCAGGTGACAGCAAGGCCTGCTTCTGGAGCTTGAGATTCAAGAATACAAGGAAGTATTGATGAATTAGAAAAATGAGTCCAAAAATTATCCACTAAACATATTGATCATTTTGCCTTGGTTTGGGTTGGGATTCTATCATTGATGTCTGTTACACTGACTCAGGCCAGAGAGAATCTGGTCAGAGATTCCCAGTCTTTGGAGGTTGCTACTGTTATCCGAAAGCACTCACCTTTGATCATCATCCATATTTAAGCAGTGGGGTACAGTGATTAAGAGAGCACAGTCTATAGCCAGACTTCCCAGGTACAAATTCTAGCTTAGCCACTTACTACTATCCATGTGGCCTTGAACAAGTTACTTAAGCTATATGTGCCTCAGTTTATTCACCTATATAATGGTAATGATAATATCTTCTATTTTACGGTTGTTGCAAGAATTAATTTAATATAAAAAGGACCAAATAGTGCCTGACTGAAGTGAGTTTGAAGATATATTAGCCATTGTAATTATTATTACCAGGGTCCATTTCTCTTACCGAGTAGTTTATTTTTATTTGTCCATCCTTTGGATATTTTTCATAGTGCTGCTTCAGAATCTTTGTAAAAAGGCTGCATTCTCAAATGCAAACTCACTTCAGCTAGGTATTAGGCTGCTGTGGGTCAGATTAACTGGTTTTTATCATTCTCTATTGTTTCTGTCCCAGTTTGTTTTCTTTTTTAAACCAACTAGACGGAGAAGACAGGGTTCATGACTTATGTTTCTTTTTCTGGATTTTGCAACACTTATAATAGAGCCCTGAATAGTTCCCAGTAATAACCCTGAAGGTTCCCAGTAATAACACACTGACTAATTTATTGTTTTGTTTAATAAGCAGAGTTTCCAGAAACTGCTTGTCCAGGTTACTGTATTCTCCTTCCTGAACACCTGAAAACCGTTCACCTTAGGTGCCAAATCTCCCCGGTGTCTCCACCTGCCCCTTCTCAGCTGCTGTACACCAGGCTCCCCAGGGTCACTGCCAGGGCAGTTGGTAATGGAGTTCACTTCTAGCATCCCTTCCTAGTCTATTCCACCAGCCAACAGCCTTCTACACACTCTGGCTGCAAAGGCCTCACATTCTCTCATGAACTCCATATTTCCATCATTACTCCATTTTTTTTAAAAACCTTCAAACCCTCTCTTCTAACTGCCTCCTTCCTCTCCACCTAGAATCTTGCTTCATCTTCTTCTCTTGTAAAATCATCTTCCCTTGACTTTCCTGCCTTCTCTAGCTACCTTTCCATTCTCCTTCATTCCTTTCAATATGCAGTAAGTAGAATACACAGCCTAGTCCCTGTTCTTTCCCCTCATCCCTAGGACCTGGCTTCTGCTCCAACCACTGTGGGGAAACTGTTCTCCTGAGGTCCCTTCCGAGACCTGCTAGTAAATAAATCCAATCGTTTCTCAGTCTCTGTGTCACTGCAGCATCAGACACCCTTACCTGTTTGGCTCTCAATGCTCTGCACCAACTTGGTTCTCCTTTATAAACCTTCTTTAATTGATTCTTTGCTAACTCTTTACCAGGGTCCTTTGTTCCCTTCCATTCATGTGTCCATTTTTCAGTTCTTTCAGTTTCTTCTTTTCTTCTCTCCTTCCCTCTCCCTCATGAGAAAGAAAAGTGCTGTGGTCTTTTCGTCTCAGAAGTTTTATCAACTCCTGTTCCTTCAACCTCGGCCTCGATGGTTGTAATTTATCATTTCCCCTCTCTAGTTCAGGTCTCAAATATTCCTCAATGGTTATTATTTTCCTTTTCTCCTCCAAAATTCTGGTCCCAAATGTCCAGCACAAGTGAAAAAGTACTACAGGTTGAGTATCCCTTATTCCAAATGCTTGGGACCAGAAGTGTTTTGGGTTTGGGATTTTTTTTTTAATTTTGGAATATTTGCAGATAACCAATTGAGCATCCCTAATGCAAAAATCTGAAATCCAAAATGCTCCAATGAACATTTTCTTTAAGCATCATGTCAGCACTGAAAAAGTTTCAAATTTTGGATATCAGATTTTCAGATTAGGGGTTCTCAGATTAATGGATTTCTCTTGCAATTCAAAATCAATATATCAAAAACTAGACCCAGCACTTCTCTCTCAGTCCACTTCCTTTCATTACCTACTTATCTCTGAAAATGGCACCTTCAGGGACCTGAAACTTCATGGTCATCTTTGGGCCTCACTTTTCCTCAACCCCAAATTGAACACCATGTTCTGCTAATTCTTCCTTCATGGTCTCTCTTTTAATCATCATTTTTGAGTAGATATACATTTCTATGGTTGAAAAGTTAAAATTATATGAAAAGGTAACACCCCAAGTATCCTCTAAGTAACTTTTATGTTTCATTCTTGTGTACCCTTCAGTGTTTCTTTATGTAAATATGAGCATACATTTTCATTTCTCTGCCTTTCTTTCTTATACAAAAAGAGGCAGATTATAAACACTATACTGCATGGTGCATTCTCTTTTCCCCAGGAGATCTTCCTCTAGTAGTATACAGAGTTTCCTCATGTTCTTTTTTAAAGTTGCATATATCCCACTGTATGTACTAGTTCCCTGTGGATGGATACTTGTTTCCAATCTTTCACTCATAAAGAATGCTGCAAAGAATAATCTTATCCATATGTTGTAAGTGTGTATTCAGGAAAGATTCCCAGAGTGGGATTTCTGGTTTAACAATAAATGTATGTGTCCTTCTCACCCATCCCCTCTGTCACTAGTCTAGTTTTGGACCTAGATGCCTGAGATAGCTTCCATTCCATCATTGCTAGATTAACCTTGCCAAAAGTACACTTAAATACTTTCATCATCCTGCTGGAAAATCTTCATAGCGCTCCTTCCCTACCAAAGAAATTACAAATTCCTTAGCCTGTATTTAAAACCACACCATGGCCTGCCCCGTGCACCCTCCTTTCGAAGTTCATCTTAGCAGTGCTAACCAGAGAGGGCTGCTTACTGCTGCTGTCTCAACAGACATTGCACTTTCCTTCCCCGTGCCTTTGCCCGTGCCGTTCTCCTTATCAGAAACACCCACCCTTCCTCTACCTCCCCAAACCCAACTCATTTTTTACAGTCCTTCTTGAATGCCACCTCCCACTGAATCTATCACTTAACATCGCAGCCGGAAATGATTTCACTCAACCTTCCCAAAGCCCGTTATTTCAGTCAATTACATGGCATTTACTTTACAGTGCCTTCTATCATAGCTATGTCTCTAGGTAGCTCACCTTCCACACTAAGATCTTTAAGGGCTTCTGTACGTTATATTTCCCAAAGTGCTCTTCATATATTTCACACATACAAGTTTCTCACTAAATACTCACTGAAAGACTGTTTATTGAGAGAAATCAGGCTTTTGGCTTGACCCTCATATCCCAGTGCTGGAAAAGGCTCAGAGGGAAACGAGGAAAGCAGGTCTGATGGCTATAAAACGTGCACATGTGCAGCGAAGCATGAACACACACAGACACACACAACCTGCCTACACAGAGGGCCAGCTCATATATTCTGTCCATTTTCAAGCAGTTACAGGATTACCAACAACAAAACTAAGTGGAGCTCAGCAAGCACTTCATCTTTCTCAAAGGTCTGCAGTTTTTCAAAGCCTTACTTGTTTTATTCCATGGACCGGACACTAAAAAAAATGCTTAAATGAAGAAATTGCGTAGGACTACAACTGAAATAAGAGGCACTGGGCTAGTCTCAAGTAAAAGTCACAATCATAATCTATTCTAGGAAACTGTAGGCTGGGTGTCACAAAGTCTGGGGTCAAGTCTAGGTGCTATTTTACCATGTGGGTGCTTTGTTTAACCAGAAAGCTGTTGTTCCCATCTAGAAAAAGCAAACAAAAAACTCCTTTACAGGAAAACTTTTTCCTCTCCAACCTATTACCCTAAACATAGTTCTCTATTAATGCAGCAGGAAAAATTGTGAATTAGGTAGAAAAGGATGTTATCACCATCTTTTGTGATATGACCTCCTTACTTATATTGACACAACTTGGAATGTAATTGGAAAAGTAAAATTCAAAGTCAGTTTGTGGCTGATCACGGAAAAAGTTGATTTCAGAAAATGCAGGCCATCCTCCTTCCACAGACCTACGATGGTGATCTTCTATGCAAGCCAGAGGCAGCATCTGGCCTTGCCCTAGGTTCAGACAAATCTCAAACACCTTCCCCTCCAGTTTAAGCTGTCATCATCTCAAATCTGAATTTCAGTAAGTCTCTTACCCAGTATTCCTGAATCCGGGCTTTCCTAAGGCTCAAGGAATGTACTTGTCCCTATAAAACCAAGTATCAGTGACCTACCAATTGCCAAATGAGTCTCTCTTCAGCCTTTACCTTATTTGACTTCTCTTTATCATTTAAACTGTTACAATCACAATGCTCGTCTATTTGAAACTCTCTCTCCTCCCTTGGCTTCTGTGACATGGCCCTTCTTGATTCTTCTGTTTCCTTTGCCGGCCCCTCTTCCATGACCCAACCCTAATGTTCTTGTTTTCCAGGCTTCTGCCCTCTGTCCCCTTTTCTTCTGTTTCTACACACTTTTTCTGATCAATCTCATCCACTCCTGTGGCCTCAACTTGCTCAGATGGGCTTATCTCTCCCAAACTGTCATTTTTCCTGAGCTCTAGACCCACTTTTCATTCACCTACTGAACATTTCAACATAGATGTGATCCAGCCTGTCAGAAGCCAAACCTTAGTAGCTTCCTCCTCCTTCCTCCATCAGCTTGGTCTTCCTCTTTAATTCTCTATTTTAGCAGATTGTCCAGGCCATGTCTGCTTCAACTTCAACTCTTCCCTGTCCTTCCCACTCTATATTGAATTGGCCACTACATGTCATCAATTGTACATTTTAAGTTATCTCTTCTGCATTCCAACTGCCATAGCCAGTGCCTTCATCAACTCTCGCTTGGGCAGGATAATGGTCTAACTGGCCTTTACCTCTACTTTCTCTACCAGTCCAACCCATACTCCAGAGTTCCTCATTTTACAACACAAGCTTGATTACTACCTCACTTAAAATTTTTTAAGAACTCCCAAACTCCTTGATATCTGGGCCCAAATGGCCTTTTTTGGTCCCATTTCTAAGCATGACTTTTCTGTCCTAAGGTGTCTTCTGTTCTACCTAACCTCTTTGGGTCTAGAGAGAACCTACAATGTTCTCTATGAGGAATTTCATACAGAATGTCACTTGTCACCTTCCATGCCTTAGATCAACACATAAAAAGGGCCAACTCTGTACTTTTTACCACTCCCCTCAAAATCTACCTGGTAAACCTATACTCATCCTTCGAAGACAGGACAAATATCACCTTCTTTCTGCAGCCCTCCCCTGACCTTCCTCAATGACAGAACCACTGAACTGCCTCATCTATGTTCCCCAGAACTTTATTCCTACCATGAATACGGTGCCTATCACAAGATTCCTGCATGTGTCCAGAGCACAGCAACCACTACTGTTCATTTGCATATCCCTAGCACCTAGCACAGTGCCACCAGTTTATAGCAAGAGCTCTATAAGTGTTGAAGTAGCAAATCCCTAAATTTGACTCTTATCATGAAGGCAGTAAGTTTTTGAGGAAAGTAGTCTCATTGGAATAGAGAAATTCCAAGTAAGGAAGAATGGAAGCCCATTAGGGTCAGATCCTTCCCAGTGGCCCTCAAATCTCACAGATGTGGCTGCCTGCTCTGCCAGTAACTGAGGACTCCCTCCTCTCCTTAGCCATGGCAGCCTTCTTTAAGAATATAACAGATGTGTTCTTAAGGCCTAAAAGCAACTCACTGTGACTCAGAGCATAGCCCTCCTGATGCTGTGATGTCAACAACTCGTGATCTTGCCACATCAATGCATGACTGTAAAGTTACATTAAAAACAAGTAAGGCTTGTCTGAAGGTGATAAATTATCTCAATTGACTGTTCACAGTCAGTTACAGATCAAACTCCTTATTCTACACTCTCTCCCCTTTTCACTACTGCACTTGACTGGTCTTACAAAAACTGAGTGTAAAAAGGCCCTTGGAGCCCTAAGGAGGAGAACATTTTCTGTAATTAATAATTGAGAAATGAGTTTGATTTTAACTTTTCCAAAAGTTCTGATTTATTATATCTAGCCTCATATGGCCCAGGTGTATTGTTCTCTTACCTTGTAGCCTTCAAATCACTTAAGCCATAAAGTTCTTTATTTGTATTGTAAATTAGGCTTCACTGGAGACTGAGGTCCTCTGGGCCAGGGGCTCAGTTCTAACAAGGAGTAATATGCTGATCCATATTGTGTACAAAGAATTGTGCTCGATCAAATTAGATCTAGTCCATGCCCTTAGGGAGCTTCTATTTCAGAGGCAGTAGCATTTAAACAAAGCATATGTGAGTACAGTGCAATGAGTTCCATAGAAGTGTATATAGTCCACAGAGGGGGACATAGCTGGTCAAGGAACAGAGGGTCTAAAGTTGGCTATGCACCTGGTTTCAGAAATGTGCTCTTGCGTCTCCATCTGTCAACAAATATTTATTGAGCTTCTACTATAAGTTTCTACTCTCATGGAATTTTCACTTGGGTTCCAGTTTTAGCAAATAGATTCCTATCTTATTCTCCTGTGGTACCACCCAAAAGCACCATTTCTCTAGGATGAGGATCCTGCCTTCACTAAGCCAGATCTTCCAGGAACCTGAGTTCCATCCCTAGAGTTCAAGTCCTGTAACTGGATCTGCCTCCCTAATGCTGACTGAATATCCCTTCCAGTTCTTCTCCTATTGACCTGTGGCTGGAATGCCTGAAATTGTCCTTTGTCCACTGTGCTTGTGTCGTCATCTATAAACTGAGGACAGTAATAGTATCTCCCTTCCACAGATATTATGAGGACTAAATGAGACTAACTTGGCACACACTAAATACTTAATAACTATCATCACCATCATTATTATCTTTCTTACTAAGATCCCTGCCATACTGTCTGCCTTATCCATGGACTCTCCCTTCTCCTGATGAAGTGTGACCTAGGGACAGGAAGGGGCCCTCCCAGTCACGCCCACCCTCACTGAGGTTGTGTGGGCTCAGTTCAGCCTTCAGAGGCTGGCCACCCAGACCCAGCTGGGGAAACCAAGTACCTCTCAATGTCAGGTAGCCATAAGCTAGGCTGGCCAAAGCCTGTGCACATTTCCAGTGATCTTCCCCAAAAATAATCCGAGAAAGGATGACACATCGAATCAGCTCCTTGTTTGCTTGGGTATTCTGTAGAGAGCAAATAAGTCATTATGCTTTTTGGAAAGGAAGAAAAGTCTCCAGCCCATGAACTTATCACTGGAATGTAGGACTGCATTCACCTGTTATCTTTTTTCTCTTCTCTTTCCTTCCTATCCCCCTATTCAACTGAGTCCAGTTGGATCTACCTTACTTTTAAATCCTAAAACCAAACTCTTTTCCTCATTTCTGCCAAAAGTACCTAGTGTAAGCTACCCTCGCCTTTTCCCTGGCTGGCCACAGCAGCCCCTTCTAACTGTTTCCCCTCTGGTCCTGACAGCCTACTTTCTACATGATAGCCAGAGTGACTTCTTTTAACCTTTTATCATGAAAAAGTTTAGAGATATACAAAAATAGCCAGCATGAAGAATGACTCACTCTGCTGCATCAGTTATCTACTCATGGTCAATTTTGTTTCATACCTATACTCCTCATCCATCTGTCCTTGCCTTCTATTATGCTGAAGAAATCATAGACATTCTATTGTTTCCTCTATAAACATTTTGTTAAGTATCTCTAAAAAATATGAACTTAGAAATATAACCACAAAATCATTATTTCACCAAAATGTTAAAAATTCCTTAAAATCAAATATCAAGTCTCATACATATAACTGTTTCATAAATCTAATTTTTTTTATAATTTGTTTTGATGTCCACAAACTGCGATCAGTCTCTTGAGTCTCTTTTCATCTACAGGTTCCTCCTCCATCTCTAATTCTTTTTCTTGTTAATTATATGTCAAAGAACCTGGATAATTTGGTCTAGTATTTCCAACAGACATGAATTTTGTTGACTGTATTCTCATGGTGTCATTCAATGTGTCCTTCCACTCTCTGTTCTGCCTTTGTATTAGCAGTTGGATTTAGAAGTTTAGTTAATTTTAGCTTTCTTTTTTTAATGCAAAACCACTTCATTGGTAGTGGTATGTTCTTCTATCAGAAGACACCTACTATCTGGTTGTCTCTTTTTCTCCTATTAGCACAACTATATTAATCAGTTCATAAAGGATTGTAAAATGCTGATACACGAATTCTATATTCCTTCTTCATGTGTTAGCTGAAATAATTCTATAGAAGACAAATTTCGCCTCATCTTCTCTTTGGCTACACAATAGTAGTTCACATTAGAAAGCCAGGATTCATGGCGTATGTCTGCCTTTTCTTTACCAGCTTTTAAAACCGTGAGTCTGTTCACTAACATACTCCAATGGTGACCAAATAGCTTGTTCATTATTATTATTTTCATAAACTTGTAGATTTTAAACATATTTTATATGCCAGTGTAATATTTTTAAGATATAAATCAGATCATAACTCTCCTATACAAAACCCTCCAACTGCTTTCCACTTTTTATTCTTAATGAAATCCAAAGTCCTTATCATGACCTCTAAGGCACTGCAAACGCTCACCTAACCCTAATCACCTCCTAACTTAATTTTCTACCATTCTCTCCTTCTCTCCTTTTTCCCTCCGCTACAACTGCACTTCCCAGCTATTCCTGAACATGGCCAACCAACTTTGGGCTGTGCACCTGCTGTACCCTCTGTTTAGGACATTATTCCACGTAGTTCACGCACTCATTTTATTTTCACTTTGTTTACTTCAGACAAGCCTTTCTTGGTCACCTTATCTAAAACAGTCTCTCACTCCATCTCCCATGATCCCATTACCTATTTTAATTTTTTCTTTATGGCATTTACTTCTGTCGGATATTTTATTAGCTATTATTTTTGTGTGCTATCTATTATCTATCTCCCCAAATAGAAGGTAAGTCTCTCAAGAGCAGAAGTTTATTTCTCATGTTCACTGTTGCATGCCCAGTGCACACAGGAGGCATGCATTCGATATTTGCTGAATGAATCGTCTCTCTTCACAAGGAGATAAGGAAGAGGTAGGGGAAAGAGCCTCTCTGCCCCTATAGAACTGATAGGCAAAACTTCCCAAGAAATCACAGAATTGCATGCTCAAGTCATATATTTCAGTGACTTTACAAACACAGTCATTTATTGGCTGCACCAGTTGATAAAGTCAGGCATTTATTTATTTATGTCCTTGTAATGTTAAAATAGCACTTCAAGAAATCAAAAGCCTGAAGTTCCAGCCCTGGTTCTAATGTTTATTAATTCTGTTGCTTTGGGGAAGATGACCCTAATCCCAGCTTCCTTTTCTAAGATGTGGAAACCTATATCATCTACCTTACAGTTACTGTAAGGAAAAGAATTTAGTCAGCATCAAAGTGATCCAAATTTGTTAAGTGCTATCTAAGTGCAGCCCATGTAAAAAACTGACGTACAGGTACCAGAGTGCCCTAGGTGAGTCCAAGGACTACTCCCTCCTGACTCCTATCTCCTACCTAAGGTGATGCTTCACCTGCTCCCTGCTCAAATACACAGATGCAAGCAATGATAGGAGGGCATTTCCCCCGATGCTCAAAAACATCCATTCATTCTGCATTTTGAGAGTTCACCATGGGCTAACCACAGTAAATACTAATTTTTATTTTGACGAAGATGCATAATACCATGAAAAATCAGTTGAATAGGAGTCCAAAGCTTTGCATTCTGTCCTGATTCTGGACATTCTGTATTCATCCCCAAACTTCCTACCCTGGAGAAAGTGAGACAACCAGCATGGGCTCTAGAGGTCAGCCCAGCACTGCTGCTGCTGATGGTGGTATTCCCCCCGCCCTTCAGAGCTGTGAGGACTGGGCTGGGTTCAATTTATTTTCTTTTTAACAGCTTTATTGATGTATAATTGATATGTAAAGAACTGTACATATTTAATGTGTACAATTTGATGAGTTTAGGGGCTGAGTTAGATTTAATTCCTAAGATCTAAATCTTTGTCATTTATCTATGTCAACTGGCAAGGGAATTTTCAAGCCTTAAAAACTTACATTTGTGCTCCATGGCAGATAGTATTTGTCTGTTTCTAGAAATGATCCTTCTATCCTGGATTTGTGGGTCCAGACCAGGAAGATTGTCCTTTGCAAAGATCTCTGGATAATTTACAGAGATAAATTTACAGATATCCATCTAGAGAGGCAACAGCTTCCATCATCTGCCTCTGAGGTGTCTCTCAGCCTTTTCTAAGACATCTGCGGGTCTTTTTTCATACATGAACTTTAAGATCATTTTTTTCCCTTAACCAAGAGTAGCCAGGAAGTCAGGGTACGAACTTCTCTGTTGATAAATCATGTTCTGGAGGCAGACTGGTGCCTATGTTCAAATAACGAAAGTGGATGTCATGCTGTCTCAGGTTCCTGGATTTTAAACACTCTTGCTTACCCACTTGCTCTGAAATCCTAGTTCCCAAGTCCTTGACTTGCACTGTGAAATGCATACTCAGACTCTTTGACCTCTGTTGCTACCTCCTGTTTCTGGCCCCTTGGTTTTCTTATGATTCCACTGTAACCACAGGCATCTTAGTCATATCCTTGCCAGGCCTAAGCCTAGACCTGCCTGGCTACCCTTGTTCTCAGCCTGTCTCACTGTCTTGGCCTTCTTGTTAACCAAGAGGTATCATTCTGAAACCTTTCAGGAGAAATTTTTTTTTCTAATTTTTTAAATTAAAGATAATCAAACATCTACAGGAAGAACCAAACATTAATTCTTAGTTTAAAGCTAGCAGCACAAATACTCCAAGGAGAAACGGGCAGTGAGCTATGCGTAGAACCAGAAGGTGGGCAGCTCTGCTGTGTCCGCCCACTTTCAAAGGAATAGAACATCTTCCTGTGTTTCATGTGCTTCAGTCTGCATTTAAAGCAAAGCTTCTCTAATTACGGATGTATTTTTTAATGGAAACAAAAACGTAGTGTTTCGTTTGTTTACCATTTTTTCCTTAATCAGTTGAGCAATTTTCTTCTGGGATTGAGCTAATTTGTCTTTGGGAAGAAACATACAGTCTATGGCCTTCTTCTCATCCTTGGCTTTAGTTTCTTCTTCACTCTCTCCAGACCCACCAGAGGAATAAAACTGATCTGTTTGTTGATGTGCTGGGATCTTGGCTTGCTGTGACCTGTGGATATAAGAGGGGCATAGAGGCAGGATATGACCTTTGTCTATCTAAAACAAGATAAAATTGAAGGACATAGCTCTCTCAATGGGAGAAAAGGAACCTGCTTTCTAACATAAACTTGAAGGAATAAAGCTAAGTGATAAACTCATGTCACTCTCAAAGAACTAAGACAGTAATGTGGTGTTCAAATTAAGCAGATTTGGTAAACCATCCACCTGCATTAGAGTTACAGCTCTGTTGCCTACTACCACATGACCCTAAGCAAGTTATTAATTTACTTCTCTGTAAAATGAGGAGTAAATATGAATATCTACCTGATGAGGTTATGGGATTGAGATAATACTCATAAGTCATTTAGCAATTAGTAAGTGCTCCTTTAATATTAGCTTTTACTATCATCATTAGTTCCATGACATGGTTTCTTCATCTACAAAATGATAGTGTTGAATTAGAAGATCTCGAAGAGCCTTCATGTTCTCAAATTCTAATCCAAACCAGGAAATAAAATGGATATCATGAAATAAGGGAAAGGAAACCAACATTTTGAGGCTAAACTTTTCATGTCTTCTTTGACATATCTTAAAAGCTTCAACATGTATTGGCCAACTAACTAAAGTAGATGGGGTCCCACCAGGGAGAGGGAGAAATTCCACATTGTGTCAAGTGTGGTTTCAGAGAGAAATATCCTTTCTTCAGAGAGACAAAATTGTGTCTTCCAGGGGAAAAGAAATCTGAAACCTTCAGATAAGTTTGCAATAGTAAACTAAACACTGAAACAGCCATTAAAATGTCAAAAATAAACAGTGTTACATTAGAAATAAACATTGTGAGAAAAAGCTGAATTGAAAATCTCTCTCTTATACTCACACAGTCTAGAGGATTTCTGACTTCAATGCTGAACATAATTGTGAATGAGTAATTAATTGAAATGGTGAAGATCAAAAAAGTTAATCTCATGCAACAAAAGAGATAACCATATTCTAACACCATCAATAAGATAAAAAATTATCCAAAACAAATAGAATTCTGAGATCTTAAGAGCAACAATAGAGATTTTAATTGAGCATAAATAAGTCTCCCAAAGGAATCATCTTGTACACACAGTTATCTTCTAAAAGTTCAGCCATTGCTTAGTTTTTAAAATAAAATTTTACCTTTCTTTTCCACTGATTACTTAAGTAGTGAATATTCAATGTTTAAAAAAAAAGAAAATTCAGAAAAGCATGAAAGGAAAATAAATGTCAGGTATAATCTTTTATACCGGGTTTGAAAAATGACATACTAATATCCATCCAGTCTTGTTATAACTAACCTATCAAGAGGAATGCAGGCAAACCAGGTCACGTAGATAGGAGAACAACATTTCTTCAGGATCAGGTGCAGGAAAGATTGCCTTCTGTCCAAAGAAAGGATGCTTTCAGTAAACACACTAACTCAATGGAAAAGCCAGGGAAGGTCAGAGATGTGATGTAATCAGAAGACAGGTAATAAACTTGCCTCTTTCTGCCTAGTGAATTCCATACTCTTCCTTCAAACCACAACTCAGATGTTACCTCTGCTGGAAGTCTCTCACTGGGGAGCAAGAAAGACACCCTCCAAAGGGCTTGCAAAAATTTCCCCCAAACTGCTGCTACAGTGTGAATCACATTACTGTCTGATTTTTTATTTGTTTCTTTGTTTTCTTTCTGAGTCTTCTTTGCCTTTTGGCAAGTAAATTCCAGCAGGGTAGAGGCTGAGCCTCATTTGTCTCTGAAACCCTGATACCTGGGCCACAGTAAAAATAAAAGATGGCTTGTAAAATGATGAACAAATGAATGAAAAAATAAATCTTTACAATGTTTGAAAAATACTGAGGAGAAAGGAAATCTGTGGCAAGAGATCATAACTTAAGAAAACTAACAGAAAGAAAATTTAGTCCCTCAACAGAAATTTTTGCTTATGCTGCCTATTTCACAGACCTAGAGCAGAAGTTAAATCTATTGGGGGTCACCAAAGAGACTGCTAGTTATGGATATTAAAAATTATAATCCCTAAATATTTTAAATTAAGTCTTGAATGAAATTAAGCTAAGAACAAAGGAAACAAGCTCCAATCGCAGGGACCTCAAAAGAATGAGAAAGATTGAGGTCTTGACAAACGATTTGAGAATGTAAAGCCCAGAACTAGCTTTGAACATCATTGAAATAAAAGATGACAAAAATGGCTAGAAAATACGGACCAGTCAGATACCTCGAAGGATAGTCAGAATAAAAACAATAGGAAAGTTTAATGAAGAGTCTGCCTTGCTAGGCTTATAACTTATTCCAAATGTTGCCATCATAAGTATGAATTCTGGTTAGTAATATTCAATATGAATTATCTGATTATTTCCAAGATATTCTACTGTGAACTCTATACTTTTTGAACTCCGATTTTTATAGCTGTATAACTCTTAACCTCAGGATATTTTATGAAGCGGTACAGAATTATGCTATCCAATATGATACCCACTCGCCACATGTGGCTATCAAGCACGTGAAATGTGGCTAGTCTGAATTGAGATGTGCTGTAAATGTAAAATATACAGTGGATTTCAAAGACTTAGTTTAAAAAGATAATATAAAATATTTCAATAATTTTATATATAATAATATTTTGGATATATTGAGATAAATAAAATATAGCATTAAAATTAAATCCTTCTGCCTCATTTCGCTTTTTAATATGGCTATCAGAAAATTTAAAATTACATATGTGGCTCACATTACATTTCTATTCAAGGGCACTGGTCTAGAGCCATGGTTCTCAGTCCTGGCAATGGAGACATTTTTGCTTGTCACAACTGGGGCAGCGCTATTGGCATCTAGTGGGTAAAGGCCAGGGATGCTGCTAAACATCCTACAATACCTACGACGGCTCTCCACAACAAAGAGTTAGCCAACCCAAAATGTCAACAGAAACTCTGGTATACAGAATGGTTAAAGAATGGACTCTGGAGTCACAATGCCCAATTTGAATACCACTTACTAGCCGTATGACTTTGGGCAAATTGCCTAACCTCTCGTTAGGCACCTATAAACCTCTCGTTTATAGGTGAATTCACATTCACCTATAAAAGGTAATAACAGTACCTCCCTCGCAGGGTTTTTGGGGGAATTAAATCAGTTAATATGTGTAATGTACTTAGAACCATGCCTGGCAAATAATATGTGCTCAATAAGTATAAGCTATTATGATGTAAGAAGTTTTATTTACTCACTGGCTCTTTTTTTTTTTGGGTAGAGACAAGGTCTTGCTATGTTGCCCAGACTGATCTTGAACTCTTGGCCTTAAGTGATCCTCCCACCTGGGCCTCCCACAGTGTTGGGATTACAGGTGTGAGCCACCCTGCCTAGCCACTTTATTTCATAAAACTTAATTTATTCATTAACTTAGTTACTTTATTCATTAACTTAGTTAATTTTCTATGATTTTACCAATTTTGTTATAACTAATCTATCTCTATTTTTAAAAACTTAAAAATTTTCTTAAGTTAGGAAAAAAAATCATCTTCCATCTTGTATAGGTTGTACCTACGACAGACATTATAGCAGAATCATTATTAAAACACATCACAGAAGCTCAGCCTTCTCTTCTGTATGATGTGCATGCAAAGCTTCTCACCCAGGTTTGCCTTAAGCAAGCAAGAGGGCCCAGCGTTTCAGAACAGTAAGTGTAATGTCGGAGTTCTGTGGTACTTACAGATGGAAGCAGAAGTCCCAGTCGATGTCATTGCTAACAGCTGGGATACGAATGGGGTTGGTTTGCATCTTCTTCCTACCAAGAATCACATGTGAGGTCAGCTTTGGGAGAAAAGGCTTAGTTTATTCTGTTGTCCCTCTCTTGGATGCTATTAACATTAAACTGAAACTGCTCAAATATATAACCCATCCTAAATCCACAAATGGACTATGCACACTCATATGTGGAGATCCCTGGAAAGCAGAAATTAAAGACATTTGCCAAATTAAATGTCTAAGTTAAATTTCTTTCCCCTAATTTCTATTCCACGTTACTTCTCCCTGGATTTATTTACCTCTCAAAACCAGCACATTTGCATCTCCTGGATCATCAAAACTATATCTACTCAACTCGGATATTGTTTTTGTAGTTCTGAGGGAAAGATGGATCCAAACACAGCAACCGGCTCTCAGTAACAAATGAAGTACAGCCAATGTATTGGTTTATTTCCCTCCTTATCCCTGGGGCCATTTCACTATTTAGTAGGTGGTTCTAGTAAAGGAGCTAAAACTCATGTCTATTTTGGTTGCTGCTATCAGCTGATGGGGGAAATGGTTTGGGACTCATAGCGAAAAACGTGATTTATAATTACAGTATTTGTGAAATTCAACTCTCAGGGCTATTGCCGGTCGCCTAAATCAAATTCAGATAGAATGCAGTTATTTACTCAACATTAACACCCACCGGCAGAATGTCACTCATTCCCACCGAGCCCTGAGTACCTTTCTCTGACCCAGGATCCAGAATATCTACTATCCAAAAATCAGAAGGGAAGATTCATTGATTTCTCTTTCTAATCTCTACTTTCAAAACTATGGCCAGAGTAAGGGGTTCTGATGTCTCAACCCCTGAACGCTGTTCCTATGAGATTCCATGGAGCCCTGAACACCAAATTTTGGCCCGTCTCAAGTACAAAGCGCTTCCTCCTTTTCTGCTCTTGCCGCGTGGTAACTTGGTAAATACACCCTGAGGCCACATGCCTAGCTCCGTGCTGAGCTTCCCGTGGCTACCTCCCTGCGGCTGCACGCCGGCCGCCGAGGTTCTGGCCGGCTCGGCCAGCAAGGGCTGCCGCAGCGCCCGCCCGGCGGCCTACCTGGCGAGGGCTGGGAAGCCACGCCCCGGAACTAACCTTCCCCGCTCCCTCAGCCGGGCAGCGCGGCTTCCTCGCGCGGCGTCGGCGGCCTGGCCCCAGCCGACCTCGGTCCCGGCACCACAACGGTGCCTGTCCGAAGCTAGACAGGCTGCGAGGTCAGCCTTTAGCGTCCGGGGCCCAGGCTCCGGCCCGAGAGACAATACGGTTGCCATGGGAACGGAACGCCGCGGGCTCGCTGGGAGCACCTGTAGCCATGGGGATGCGGGCACTTCCGGCCCGGGGAATCCCGGCCTGAGGGCCAGCGGCGGTTCCCACCTCACCCTCCGCTTTCTGGTCCCCGCGGGCCTGACGCACGCGACCTAGGGCTAGTGCCACACTTCGCTCTGCTGCGCTGAGTCGTCCACTAATGTCGTATTTCAGAGGACCTTTCTTGTCGGAAGTGAAGACGCAGGAAAAGAAGATAAATCTCGTGGAAGGAAGAAAGAGAGTGCCAGGCTCCACGACCCTACCTGTTCAAAACTGCCACGTATGCGGGTCGTATTCAGCGGCAGCCCAGGCCACCGATTCCCCCACCCCTGCACCCACGCTTTCCGGCTAGGACCCAACCCGCCCCGCACGCACGCGGGTCCTCGCGAGTTCCCCAGAGGAAAGGCGCAGATATAGCTGTTGCCAGCACCGTGTGTGTCCTCTCCCAGTAAGATTGGAGCTAGGCATGGTTAGGAAAGTGGATTGCAGAAAGTGGGTAGAGTAAGAAATGGAACAATAGATCTGCTAATGGTTAGCAGTTCAGAGAATATTTGCGAGGGAGGAGGGTACATTTGGCACATAGTCCTAAATTATACACCCAGACATTCTTATACCCCTTCATTGGCTGGAAATACTGTGGTTAGAACTAAAAACAAAATCCTAGATCCCCCATCTCCTGAACAGACCCCCATCTTAAACCAAGGGGACACCAGAGAAACCTTAAAAACTGAGTTCCTGATCTTATGGGAGGTCAGACACACCTCTGCCCTCTTCCTTTTGTGATTTAGACACAACTGACCAGCATTAAATAATGCTGAAATAGATCTCATAATACTGACGAAACGGACTCTGTGGCGAGATTAAAAATTAAAAACAAGACCTAAGGCCATGCCAAGCAAGAGTTAAGTCATCACCCTATGTTTAAAGAATAAATTATGTTCGTTTGGGTGAACTAAAACACCTTTGAAGACTCTTTAAAGTTCCAAACCTCTGTGATACTTTTCTTTCCATTGCCATCTTAACCCTTTCCCCCAAATGCAAACTTTTTGTGTTTTTTGTTGTGCTCATTAACACCAGAATGGAATGCCACTAATCCGGGTGGATATGCTTTTACAACATTCATCCACATTCCCTCCCTTGATTTTGACGTAGAAGAGGCAAGTACCGCTATTGCAGAAATTGCATAGAGGAAGCATGTGTAGAGGGTACTCCTAGACGCTTACAACCCCAAGTCAAATATGATTATTTCCAAACTATTCCAACCCCAGGAACTGTGAAATGTAAGAAAAAGGAAATGCAAATAAACTTTCTCTTGGAACGCATTGTATGGCCTCTCAAGACAGCGTTAGATGCCTTATTTCTGATCTCCAGTAGTATCCTGTCCACAGTCTTATCATGACTCTCACCACGCTGTATTGGCAAGTTGCTGTTTATTTGCAAGTTTCTCACACTCTCCATACATCTATCCATCCACACAGACAAAAATATCTATTGAATACCTACTATATGCCAGATAATGTTCTAAGCATTAGGGAGGCAAAGGTGAACAAATAGACAAAGATTTTGCTCTACTGGAATTTATATACTACTAGGTGAAGAAAAACATAGAACTTCTAGCAAACAATATGGTGTCTCTGCAAGTTAGAAAAAGGCACATAGCTTAGGGAATAGGCAGCAATACTTTGTGAATTCAGAAAAAGCCTCTTCCTCCAGCCAGACTCAGGTCCCTGAAGAGTACAGCTTTGGGAACAGAGGGTGGGCTGGATTTCAGGACTCACTCACGCCAGGGGAGCCACCTTACAATGAAGTGATAAATGATATGTGGAAAAATAAAGCCAGGTAAGGGATCTAGAAAGTGATGTAGTCATGTGGGGAGGGGTGTGCTATCTTACATAGCATAGTTAAAGAGGGCCTCTCTAACAAGATGGCATTGAGCAGAGACCTCAAGGAAATGAGGGAGCAAATCATGCAAATATCTAGGAGAACATCCTAAAATGTTAACAGCAAATGCAAAGGCACCGCATCAAGGAATAGCAAAAGGGCAATAAGAATGAGGAGGAGAAAGAGGAGGCGGGGTCAGTTAAAGTAGCAGGGCATGAGGTCATAGAGGGCCTTATAGGCAATCCATCCATCTAATACTGACTACCCGCTAGGTGACAGGCCCTGTTTGATAGCTATGGGCTCCTTGTGAGCACGAGCTGTTATCGCCATTGAGCCTTCGGCATGAGTGCCTGGTACGTCATCAATGTTCACTAACATTTAATAAATGGTGAATCATCTTTGGGAACTTAGTGAGAATCTTAGTGAGAGATTCTAGCCTCCCTGTCTGTATCAGTTTCCTGTTGTTGTAACAAATCACCGCAAATTTATTCTTATACAATTCTGGAGGTCAGAAGTCTGAAATGGGTATCACTGGCTTAAAAAGACAGTATATCTGCAAGGGTGGTTCCTTCTGAGAACTCTAGGGAAAAATCTGTTTTCTTATCTTTTCCGGCTTCTAGAGCTGGCCTGCATTCCTTGATTTGTGACCTCTTTTTCCATCTTCAAGGGCCCCCTCTTGTTACATTGGACCCAGTTAGATAATCCAGAATAATCTTATCTTGAGGTCAGCTGATTAGCAACCTTAATTTTATCTGCAATCCTAATTCCTCAATTCTCTTGTCATGTAATTATCCACAGGTTAGATTCACATCTACCATATTCACAGGGTCTGGGGATTAGGACATAGATGCCTTTGGGAGGACTTATTCTGCCCATCAGAGTGTGTTTAACATGACCTAAATGCATGGTTTTAAACACACCCAGAGGTGACACATAAGGAGCCCTTACTACCCGTCTCTTCTCCTGGCTGCTAGATGCTTACATCATTTGACTGTGTCCTGCTTCTTTCTCTCCCCTACACACCCTCATTTTATAATCTGGTACATCTGGTCATGGTTCTTGAATATGCTGGTTCTTCCCATTTTAAGGCCTGGTTTGCAACAAATGTGCAGGAATATCTCATTTCTTCCCTCCTACTCAACTCCACCTTTTGAGGCTTTACTCTCAAGGGAAGCCTTTCCATATGCTGGAACTCACACATTGTTCCCTCAGGCGGTTCCTATGGCCCACTTATGGTGACCATCAGAGTTGAGCTCTTGTTTTGTTTCTCAAATGTGCCACGCACTGCTCCATAAGGCCTAACAGGTCTCAGCCCTGAGCTGGTGAACAGAAATTGCTACTCTTGTGAATGCCCTTGTTCCTTGGTATGTTGCCTTTTCCAGTTGACTCTTTGTCTTGCAGTCTTTTAACTTTGCTCAAAAAACGTCAGCCACTCCACCCCCATCTTTGCTGGATAGTGTTTCTGCTGCTGTCAACACCCTACATTCCAGTTATACCACGTTGCAAAAGGTTGTGCTTCGACATGTGCTGGGAACATTTTCCCCACACAGTATAGCATATGTTTATCTTAAGATGGGAGGGTTTAATTATTGAAGGCTTTGGAGTGTCTTAACAAAGTCTATGTAAGGAAAACAAATTGATGACTCTTAGTCAACATAACAGTCCATTCTTTCTCACTCAATGCGATGATGATATGTACAATATTCACTCTTTTTTTCTCTGACCGTGTCATATCATGATGAAAGCTAATGTGAAAACGGGCAATTTGAAAATTATCCAAAGAATCTTCACATATGTATGTAATGACATTTACATATAGGATAGTCACTGCTTCATTTTTGTAGCTATAAAATATTGGAAGCAGATAAAATGTCCATCAATGAGGAACTACTAAAATATAGCACAATCATACTGTGAAATATTATTCAGCAGTTAAAAAGCACAAGATGTGTGTGCTGACAGAGAACAACCTCCAAGATTTGTTAAGTGGAAAGTAAAATACATACCTACATGTATATAGAATGTCTCATGTCACCCAAGATACTTAAAAGCTGTTGCTTCTGGGGAGGTTCTAGGGACTAGGAGTAAGAGAGAGATTTATTTTTTATTTCACTTGTCCTACAGTTATAGCCTGATATCTAATCACTGAGATATGAGGTTTCTTTTCATACCCTGATTTTCGTTTATGAGGCATTTCTTTCCATCTAAGAAGACTGGTTTGGGTTTATCCGGATTTCCTTCCCAGATTAGCAGGCCCATAAAGTCGTGTTCTGAGTTGTTTGGTTGGCCCCTTTTGAAGTATATTCTCTTCTCATGGTGCATACACTTGATAATTTAAAATAATAATCACCTCATATACCATTTGCATTATTTTCATTGATTTCTTTGGTTCTTTTTGGGGGGGCAAGAGAGGGCATTAAAGGTTCAATTGAGTAAACATTCAGTATCGTGCACATGCTTTGTTTGAAATCAAAAGTTTCAGTGTATAGTATGAAGGAATGAGAACTGAAGTAGAGGTGGCAGAATCATATGAGTAAAGGGAAATGGCCTCGTTATGTTGAATTATGAAAAATAATGCTAACTACTTAAGTAATTGTACCTATTTCAGGGTCATTTGGTATTTTAATTACGATTTTAACCTGTAAGAATTCACCCAACAAGAGTTTCATCAGGAATGAATTTATCCTTATGATGCGACAGGAGAATATATTTGAAATTTTTTTTAACTATCCGTACTTCTTTTATAACTTTTTTAACCTGTTTGTACTTTCCTTTTCCTTAAAAAGGGAAAAAAAGAAGGAAGAGAGAAAAAAAATCCAGTGGAGGCTTCCAAACAGTTAAAAAGATTACAGATCAAATGAAAGGCAATTCTGAATTAAAGGACTGTGATGCAACTGCCCCAAAGTGGCTGATACTTGGGGGCAGAGCTCAGGGTGAACTCAAGGGCTGGGAATAAAAATGAGGCGAGACTTTGTGTGAGACAGTGTGGACAACTTGCACCGGCTGAGCATTAACGCAGGATACAGTAATAAAAACCATCAAATGAAGTGCTTCTGAACTGATCTTCAGAAGCCACGCAGATGTGCTTATAAATACACCAAAACACCAGAGATGCAAAATGAAACAAGTTTATTTTTCTGCAATAACTTCTGTAAATTACAAAGACAAAATACTAAGCTACAGCATATAAGTTTTCAATATTTAACCAGAGTACTTGTAATAAATATGCATCCTGAAACAAGATAAAAGGCTACACTTTGTCAGGCATCCTACAAAATGTCTCAAGTTTTATACTCTGCAGCATTTCTGTGCGGAGGCCAGAGGGGGGTTGTTTTGTATTTTCTTACGTGCTGTGACAAAAAGTCCTTTCACATTTCTTTGGAGCATTTTTGAAATTGCTTAACTACAATTAAACAACTTAAGTAACACCACACTTTAAAGCCATTTTTACTTTGCTGTCGTTGGTCCTCATCCAATACAGATTAAAGTAACATCCAGTACAGCCAAGCACCCCCTGAGCCCGGACAGCCGTGCAGTATGTGGGCCCTGTCAGAGCAGGCCCTACATTTTTAGTTAAATACTTTGGAGAATTCTATATACTGTTTATCTCCCTCAACAAGATCAATGCCATAAGGGAAGCTGCAAGCAAGTTAGGAACATTTTTAACCTGAAAGTAAAGTGAACAGAAATATTTCCCCCCCAAGACCTATGCACCATATTACCATATCGATTTTAGTTTCAAAGTCGAAAAACTGATTGGTACTAACAGTCCTTTCAGAGATCATTTATGGGTGCTGGTAGAGTCAGGACATTCAAAAATATTCAATGGGTAAAAAGAAGATTTACCATATTCAGAAATGCACTACAGTTTTGAAGACACAATGGCAAAAAGTCCTAGGGGTATTGGTGGCAGCTCATATTAAATCTGGAATACCTAACTACTTTTTGCTATAGCTGAAAACTTTGAGGAAAAAGTTACATTTTTAAAAAGTCTTAAGCATGGTTACCTAAAAATATTTTGTTAATATAATCTAATGTAATTTTACTTATTTAGGGGTTTAGATATGAAAACATCTTTAAGAGCCAATAAAAATATTATAGAGAAAAAAAAACACTTTAAAAAAATTGAGGTTAGGAACTATGAGGCATTTCTTTTGGCTGTAAACACACAGTTTACTGTTCCTTGTTGAAACACAAATGTTTGGATTTCCTGAGCTTCACGGATAACAGCAGGAGGCAAGTTTGCATAGAAAATTTGCAACATGTCAACGATTTAATTAAAAAAGCTTCTAAGGACAATTTGCTTTTGTTTTTAAACTTCATGTTTTAGTTAATAGTGCTCATCAAAGTACGAAGTTGATAAGCAGGGTGATGAGATATGTAAGGCAGATGAGGGAAAAAGATGGAATTGGAGTTTTTAAATCCACAGAATACCATGATAAAGGGTCTTGAGCAGGTGCTTCATAACCGGTGCCATACTAATTTGGTTAGAAAGCAAATCATGCTTTTGGGATTGGAAGTCAAAGGCAATAAGAGCTCTCCTACGCTGACTGGCACAGCCCGAGTGCAGGAGTGGAAGCAGCATTCACTGGTGGGGACTTCAGCATGTCACTCACTGGTGACGGAGCCACTCAGCTGGTCAGGTACCGAGGAGGGTGCCCGCCTGCCACATCAGGACCAGACCCTTGGATGTGGCTGATCTCAGCCCTAGAACCTGAAGGGTTGACAGGGACTTTCACCTCTGCTGGTTTGAAGTCTAAGTAGTTCTGAGGAAGGCAGTCTTCTCCTGGGACGAGTCCTCAGAGAACTTTGGGAAGGGAAGATGCTATGCCAGGCCACAGTGCATACCACAAATGAGAACAATGGCAGTGGTTGCCAACAACTCTGGATCTAACACAAAGACGGACAACAAAGGGGCAGCGTCCTGCCAAGGAATCCACTTTACTTCTTTTGAGACTGGTTTTTACACATGGTAAGGATTTGCTTCAGTACTTTCTGGACATCTTCATCCATCTGGCCCTATGAAATTCGAACAAAAGATACCCGTAAGAACCTAAATGAAGTCATGGCACTTTCTCCTCTGAGGAATGAGATGGCTGGCCGGCAGGAAGCCCCTGGCTTACTCCCCCATCTTTCCGAAGAATGTCAGCCCTATCAAGTCCCACATTTCTATGAGGAACTGACTCAATGAGAGGGACCTGCCCCTATCCATCAGGAGGATGAGACCCCAGGCATCTAGCAAAACCCTCAGCCAAGGCTATGTGGGGTGTCAGTTGCAAATGTGAGCCGAGCAAGCCAGAACACCAACAATCGCCAAGGTAAGGCAGTGCTAATGGCTCTGAGAACATCAGCATGCCTGGAAAGGAAAAGTGGGGTCCTCCCGATAGCCGAGAGCAGCCACATTGCCCTTCATTGCTCAATGAATGGTGAGGCTGCTCCCGGTAAACAGGCTACAAGGCTCTGGACACAAAATCCAAAGCAAATCAAAAAAGGATTTTTCACGCTTTCCAGTAAAAAGGATTCTCCTCTAATTTTTGTTTGTTCTACTAGTTTAATGAGTTTTGGCAACATCTGCTGCCACATTTCTTTGGGATGTCCAGAAACGTCAAGGGGCATTACCGTACCTGCACAGCATACAGAAGATGCATTCTGTAAACTGATATGACCTCCTGGTGTTGTTTCTTGCATTCCTAGAAAGAGAAAATTTGAATTATTAATGAGCTTGGGAGATCTTTAAAGAACAAAACAAAAAGCTATGAGAAAGTTGTCATCGAATGCTACCCAAGTGATACCCTCTACTGTATGCTAGCTTATGAAGCTTGTAAAACTACTGTCGGCTCATTGGCTTGTGTATTTCTGAATACTTGTCAATATTCTTAGAGAAAAAAATTTACCTACTTCATCTTGGTATATCAACTCTAGAAGAAAACTCACGTAAAAATGAGTTCTTATAATCCTAAGTTTGTTTTAGAAATATATGTACATGTACTTATGTAAATATAGACATATTCAGTCAGAGTAAATACTGCAAGGAAATATATCAAATGCAAAAAGTGATTATCTCAGAGTTGTTGAATTATGGGCAATTTCAATTTATAGGAATTTTTTAGAGTTTTCTGTATTTTTTCAATTTTTCTATAAGGACCAAATATGTATTAATTTGATTTTTTTTTTTTTTGAGATAGAGTCTTGCTCTGTTGCCCGGGCTAGAGTGCCATGGCGTCAGCCTAGCTCAGAGCAACCTCAAACTCCTGGGCTCAAGCAATCCTCCTGCCTCAGCCTCCAGAGTAGCTGGGACTACAGGCATGCACTACCATGCCCGGCTAATTTATATATATATATTTTTAGTTGTCCAGATAATTTCTTTCTACTTTTTAGTAGAGACGGAGTCTCGCTCTTGCTCAGGCTGGTCTCAAACTCCTGACCTTGAGCGATCCATCTGCCTCGGCCTTCCAGAGTGCTAGGATTACAGGTGTGAGCCACCGCGCCCAGCCTTAATTTGATTTTAAAAGTATATTCCCTCTAAGGGAATTATGGATTACTCACTATATGATCAGTGTTATATAATTCCCAGGAAGCTCAATTTTATTTAACTATCGGCGTACAGAGAAGGTAAACAAGGTGGTAGCCAAAAAGAATCACAAATGATTCTTCAGTATAGCTGCTGATGCTTTTATTTCTCCTTGTTAAACTATTACTCCAATTCTCTCAGTGACTGTTTCAAAGATTTTTTTTTTTTTTTTTTTTTTGTCTTTTTGAGACAGAGTCTCACTCTGTTGCCCAGGCTAGAGTGCAGTGGCATCATCATAGCTCACTGTAACTTCAGACTCCTGGGTTCAAGTGATCCTTCGGCCTCCCAAGTAGCTGGGACTGTAAACATGTGCCACCACACCTGGCTAATTTCTCTACTTTTTGTAGAGACAGGCTCTCGCTGTTGCCCACGCTGGTCACAAACTCCTGGCCTCAAGCTGTTTCAAGGATCTTAGCTCTGAACTCTACAAGCCTCCATCAATACCCATTGTCCCTTCCTTCCTCTCAGTGTCAGAATATGAGTATCCTTCTGATTAAACGACAACCTATGGAACCCCAGTCCTTTCAAATTCATGCCATAAGAAGGTACACTTGGTTCCTCTCTTTGTGTTGTTCCCTCCCCACCTTTCAGCTAACCCCCCTTGATTATTTATGAATTTATCTTCTGATAACTGTCTTCTTTTCCATCCCTCCTTCTGTCATCACTTGGTTGCCTTTAATATCTGCGTGCATGACTCATTTAACACCTGGGCCTCTCCACTCCTTGATCTCAGCTTTGATGACTTGCTCCTCTTCCTTTCAGCCATGGTCACATGCCCTGCCCCTCTCATTACTGCCTCTGAAATCCCCACTGAAAGCGTCCCACCCTCCCACCACCATCTCCTATCTTTCCAGCAAACCTGGTTTAGGTTTCCCCCACCCCCTGCTGCGATTCTTCAGCCCCACCAGATCCCCATCTACTCACTCACTTCCCTAGCAGCCAGCCCACTGCAGTCCAGATTCTACCCCCACTGCACTGGAGTGGCTCTCCCCAAGGCTACCAAGGGCCAGCTAGTGCCACATCTCAACCCTTGCTGAGTAGGGAAGAGTTCTCACTCATCCCTTCCAGACTCAGCACAAGCATCATCTCCTATAGGAAGCTTTTCATGACTCACCAGATTGGGCAGAAACATTTCCTGCAGATGCCCACAGTATGCAGGGGAGGGACTATGTCTTACTTTTATACCATGGGCACCACGTACAATACTGATACGTAATAGGAACAAACACATGCTGAGTAAGTATAAGAATATAAGAATTACTATATAAACCACTAGCACTTTATCTACAAGTATGTAATAGCCATTTTATCAGGAGAAGAATGACCTGTAGAACACAGAAAGGAACATCTTTTTTCCCCCCTGATTCTACCACTGCTAGAAGTGTTAACTCCAAAAAGCCAGTACTGTACTTTGTGGCAGCCAGAGTAAGGAGTGCAGACACCTGAATTCACTAATGTTCAGTCTATACTGGAGAAATCATCAAATCCATGTTGTTTGTATATAGAAGCCACAGATAGTCCAGGACTGACTAACCCTTGACTTCACGTGGAAAACGTAATAATGTACCTGTGATAGCTAAAACCTTAACAGATCTCGTGGGAGGCCAAATAATGGCTCTCAGAAGATGTCCACATCCTAATCCCTAGAACTTCTGAATGTTACATTATATGACGAAAGGGATCTTGTATATGTAATTAAGGATTTTGAGATGGAGAGAGAGATTATTGTGGATTATCTAGGTGGGCTTTTGAATGGAATCACAAGGGTCCTTATAAGAGGGAGGCCTGAAAGTCAAAGGCAGAAAAAGGAAACGGGAAGACAGATGCAGCAGATGAAGTGATGTGCTCTGAAGAAGGAGGGGGCCATGAGCCAGGGGAACACAGGCGGCCTCTAGAAGCTGGAAAACGCAAGGAAATGGATTCTCCCCTAGAGCCTGGAGAAGGAACCAGCACTGCCCACACCTTGACATTAGTCCAGTGAACCTGATTTCAGACTTCTGATCTCCAGAACCATAAGATAATAAATTCGTGTTGTTTTAAACCAGGTTTGTGGTGATTTGTTACAACAGCCCCAGGAAACCAATTCAGCTATGAAAGGGTTTTCCTGGGTGAAACATGCAGAGGGCCCAAGAAGCAGCTTCAAACATGCAGATCCTGGCCCCTAGTAAGAAAAAGCTCTTGCCACTCCCAGAGGTGGGGAAGGCCTGCTGCAGATAAAGGAGAAGGGGTGGAAAGACAGTGGATGAGTGCAGAGTGCACGAACAATTCCTCTCTTCCTAGTTGCATGTCTCACCCCCCCCATTACACAGATTGACTGGGAATTCCACCAGTGGTTCCCTCTTTTGCCCTCACTGAAGAAGTCTCCAGGCAATTGCTCACTGAAGTCAACATTCCTCTGGGTTGGGAATCTTTTTGCTCACACCAACTTGCCCTGACAGCTGAGTTGTATGTGACCTGCCTCGCCCTCCACCCCAAACCAGGCAGCGGAAATGCGCCCACTCACGGCCAGCTGGTGCTGGAGCTGCTTGACCTGCTGCTGCAGCGATTCCAGCTGCTGACTCTGTCTTTTGGACGAGCTTGTTGAGTAGGAGAGCTGCGAGAGGCTGTTCAGGGCCTCCTTCAGTTTGATGACTTCCTTTGACATCTCATTTATCTAGCAACAAAGGAAAACTGTATCAATAGGCAGTAATGTCTACGGAAGCAAAATGTTAGATATTTCTAAGCCTTGAACACAGCCCTCTCTTTTGGCCTCTGGCACTTGACACTCTGGAATAATTCTTTCATTTTTAAAAGAAAACTCATAAAATGAAACATAACAAAATCAGACAAACCAACAAAGCCCTCCCATTATGTTCTAATAAAGGCCCCTGAATCACAAATTGTGTTTTGGTGCATGAGGGAAACTAAAGCTGTGATGCTGATTTCCTTCTTTTACCCTTAAAAGTAGTGCAGTTGAAAAAATTAATCAGAAATAGGATTTCAGGCATTCTTTATTTGGAGATGGCTATTTCTTGTCCAACATTGCTGACATGGGCAATGAGGAATAAGTCTTAGGAAGCCTAGTATCTCTGGGCACCTTGCTTGAAAGTGAACAGAACTCCCACCTCACCCCACCAACTCCCTAACTCCCCACTCCTTGTGAGCTTTTGAAACTCTTTTCGAAACATTCACTACAAAAGAATAAAGATAAATAGCGCTCTAATGAATGCCATTCAGAACCTCTGACACAGGAAACCGCCCTGAACTTCCCTTGGCTTCCCTCCTTCCTCCGGCCACATCCAGCGCCATCTCCAATTGCCTGCCCCTACGTTCTGTCCCCCTCCTATACACCTTTGAGGATGGGGGTCAGGGAGGGTGGTGTTTATACTGACTTGGAGAAGGCGAGGAAACTCATGGAGCGCAGGGAAACAGGATTAAGCCTTAGAGTCTGAGTTTGCATATGATAGAGGGATCTGTTCGGGATTCAGAAAGAGGAGTTGAAGTTTAAGGGGGACCACAAACACTTTTCAGTTTGCAGATTCACCGCTGATCCCTGACAATGGCAGCAGAGCTTCTGTAAAATGATTTTTAAAGGACAAGTATGTACCAAGTATGTGAAAACACTTTAGTGTAAGGAGGAGTGGCAGAAGATCAATTTTTTAAAAATATAAATATGGAACAAATTCTTCTTAATGTGATTGTGGGGACAGATACAGTCACGTGCAGAGCATGTGAGCATTCACAATAGGTTAGTGCCAACAAATACCATAAATGTCTAATACAGAAAAGGTTGAAGGGCTGAGGATTTATTGCTAGAAACCCAACAGCAATAGAATTTCACCAACCTTTTTATCTTTATCCTCCTCCAGTTTAGAAGAGCTCTCAGAATATCTTTTCATTTCTGCAAGTTCTTCCTGAGCTTGCTGGAATTTTTGCAGAAGTTCATTTACTTCTTGCTCTTTGGATTTCAAGAGAGTCTGAATATTTTCCTTTTCTCTTTTTGCTTGTGAGACCTCACCTCTAATCTGGGCAACCTCTGAATGGACCTTTTCTTTTTCTTTTACTGAATCCTTTAATTTCGATGCCAACGCACTCACTTCACTCTCCAGGGATGCCTGGAGCTTTTCATAGGAAGCCCTGGGTACCATCGCGTCTGTCATAGCAGCTTTCTCTTCTAGGAGTTGTTTTTCCAGCTTTGCCACTTCCACTTCCTTGCTTGCAAGCTGCTCTTTAAGACTGCTTATTTTTTCTTCCATCTCTTTTGCAGTAGTCCGCAGCGTGGTGATCACTTGCAAATGTTCTGTGATAGAGACAGAGTTCTCTTTCTGTGCATCCACCAGTTGTTTTAGCTGAGTCAACTCATTCAACACTTTTGAGTACTGAGACTTCATTTCAGACAGTGCGTCTTCTGCTTTAGCCCTGGACACGTTTGTCACTTGCATCAATTTTTCGTGCTCTGCCTTATGGATATATTCGGTCGTTACGTCCTCTAAAGATTTCCTCTTCCTGTAATCTTCCAGCTCAGCCTGGGCTTCTTTGTACAGCTGAGACAGCTCGCTCACCTGTTTATTGAGTTCGTCTATCATCCTATTCATGGCCTCTTTCATGTCCCCAGCTTCATCACTGGCTTCCTGTGTCACCTGACTTTTTAGTGTGTCTTTTAATTTCATGATTTCTTCTTGGGCTTCTTGGTATTTCTCAAACAAAAATGCTTTCTCCTTATTCATATTCTCAATAACAGAGCAGTATGAACTTTTCATTTCCTCATATTCTTCTGCAGGTGGCTTACTCACTATACCTTTCTCCCTCTCTGTAAGTTTTTCCTCTAACTTTCTCACTTTCTCTTTATTTCTTTCACTTTCTTCTAATGCCTTCTGCAGATCCTGCTTTAGCACGTCTATTTCCTCCTCAGAGACCCTCAGCTCACGGAGATGGGAGTAACTATCCACGCTCTCAGGCGAGACGAGACCCAGTTTCATCTGCTTCTGCACACTAAGGACTTCTTTCATGGCCTCCTCGTACTTGCTCTGGGTTTCCTTAAGTTTCTGGCTGAGGTCAGAGCCGTTCTCTGACATCTCTGTGTTGTTTAAGCACACCAGTTCTGTCCTTCGGGACTGGAGTTCAGCCTGTAGCTGTTTCCTTTCTGCTTCAGAACTCTCTAATCTCTTCTGCAAGTCTTGCAAAATCTCCTGTAGTTGCTGAATTCTGACGTCACTGTCAATAGTAGATTTTCCTAAGGAATGTGTTAAGACAGATGGAGATGATTTGGCATCTGGGGGAGAGGTTTCACCAGGTTTGCCCAAGGATGGGGCCAAGTCGGTCTGGGTGGAATGGTAAGAGTCAAAGCTTAGGTCTGCTTCTGCCTCCTTGGGTGACTTGGCCTAGGAAAAAAAAGCAAGAATTAAATGCCACCAAAGGTGTAGTTATGTGAACAGGTAACTGGAGTGAGAGGAACAAATCTGAAAGTAAAGTATGGGAGGAGCAGGAAGACCATTGTGCATGTGTAACTTTCATGCCACAAAAAAAACATGTCCTGGGATGTGAGAGTCGGACTAATGACACAAAACGTACTCTGTACTCTATTAGGGCAGATGATTTGTGTCACTTTCAAAACATGGGAATTGTTTTGTCCGTAAAATCTCTGATTCAAATTTTTCCTTTGTTTCTAATTACATTCTACTTGCCAAGGAGGGCAATGGGCATAGTATAGCTATTATCTGCCAAATGATCAATGTTACTAAATGAATAAACCAATATTATATACATAATTTAAAACATAAAATTTTGATGTATATATAAAATTTTATAATACTTAAAACTATCATTCTATGTATATAATATGTATTTATAAATTTTATTTATAGTGTTTATATATTTTATTTATACATCTACATTTTATGAAAACATAACTGTCATATCATATGTATCATACTATGTATATTAATTATACACAATTTACCAATTTAGCAATTTACAGAAATAGGGTTAATGAATAATATTTTCAAAAAACAAATGATTCAAAACTATAATACGCTTAAAGATAACTACATTTAAAAACAAGAAGAAACTAATGTAGATATTCAGAACAAAATACATCTGACTACTCCTGAAAAAAACAATAGCTTGACTCTACAGGATAGTCTATGGTAGCAATCCATTTACCTACTTGTAATTTATCTTGTAATTCCTTATTGTGTAAGGTAAGGGAAGCAACTTTTGCTTGCAATAGGGCAAGAAGATCTTGTTGGTCAGCTTCAGAACTTATATCCAATAAGCTATCAGCACCTTGGAAAAAAGAAAGGCAATTTAAAATAATATAAAAAAATTAAGCTGTTATTTCCCTAACCTCTAACACACATTCTGGACTAATCCAGTTCTTCTTCCTGGTCCCAGCCATAAAACCCCTCCCCAACAACTGGACATACAAACAGCAATTTTCAGGTACCAGGGTTTCCTTACTGTGGTATTCCTAGCACAATACTAGATACATGTGTATATATGTTGATTCTGAAAATCGATGCCTGAATTTGGTCATACATTTTCCATTCACTTAAGTGTCATATCTCAGTGGCTTCTGGTTCCTTCTCGTGCCTCCTAAGTCCCAGTTCTACGAATCCTTTTAGAAATATCTCTGGAATCTGGTTTATTTCTTATCCCCACCACCGTTACTCTAGTTTAGACTTTTGTACCTTACTTGGAAACTGCAAACAGCTTCCTGACAAATCTCTGCCTCTCTCCTCTCCCCAGTAAAAATGTAGCCTGCACAACAATGTCAGGCTAATCTTCCCAAAACATACTTTGATTGGGTCATTCCTTCGTTTCAAGGGCTTCGGTTATTCTTCCTCTATAAATAATCTCTAAATTCCTTTACCTGGGTTCAGGCCTCTATGATCTGTCCCCAATCTACTTTTTCAGGTTTATGACTCACTACTGCTTTCCTAGATTTCCCTTTCCCTCAGATTCATGGTTATCGTCATATTCTCTAGATTCTCAATACATGGCTGATTCTTTCATTTTCAACCACAAGACTGCCCTTGCAGTATCTCTCTGTCTAGAGAATTCTTGGGCATTGTTCAAGACCCACGTCAAATTTTGCCTCCTCCTCAAGGCATTCGCTAAGGTATGAAATGATCTTCTCTTCTCTGAATCCCATAGTAATCACAGTTGATAAACTTCAACTTTTGGACATCCTACTGACTATCACGCTGAAACCGCATCTAAAGCAGTGCTACTCAAAGTGTTCATTAAAACAAAGAACTTCCTCCACAATGCAATGCAATGTACTGCCTCCTTCATCCAGAAAGTCTTCCTATGGAAAAAAATGTCAGCTAGACAAGGCAGAGTGTTTAGTGACATAGCTGGGCGAATTTGTGGTAGAAACTCCTTCATTAAATGCAATAGTTTACAGATCTCACTCTACATAGCACTTATCTAAACTTTTTACACTGTGCTTTTTATTTTCTCACAGCCATTTAATGCAGAGATGAAAACTTAATTTGGAAGAATGCAAAATGACATTTCTTTGTAGAAATGCTTGCATCTGATAATAAGGCACTGTTCTGATGTCTGATGCCTAAGCCACAGCTTTCTGAGTCCCACTGACATGAAGTCTTGTAAGCGTGAAATGAACCAGGGAATTTAGAACATGACTGCAATTCTAAGCAACAGAAATTACTTTTAAGACACGATGGAAAGTTTTAAAAGTATGCAATGTAATACTTGTTCAATTATATTAATACTGATCGTTGCCAGGAATTAGAAAGTTTAACATTTCTAAATTCTGCAAATTAAAGGCTCCAAACATATGAAATGCACAATAGACTAAGAAACTGAATCCTGGACCAAAAAGGGGCCTCTGAAATCATCTACTCTATGTGTAAAATTGATTCTGAAGATATCGTACTACATTCTTAGAGGGTAAACTCTTAGGAGGTACTCTTCAAAGATAGAATGAATTAAACCCTATCTTGGTGAAGACAATATGATTGCATATGATTTTATTAACACTCTGTCTTTGCATGTGTCTACTTAAAATCCAAAGTAGAAAAGATTAGGACAGCTGTGAAGGTATACGGTTGGTTCTCCCTTCATGAAGTAACTTGCTGCTCAGCTGCAACAAGTACAGTTAGCAGACAGCCTGAAGCCTATGGACTTCATCTCAAAATAATGTTTTTGAATGCATAAAATATATAAGCTACAGTAATTTAAGAGCTTATTTTATAACACACCAAATAACAAGATATAGCAGCAGGTCTAATAAGTGCCATAATTTTCAGGAAAGATATTGTAAACAATATTTCAAGATATCTGCAATAGCAGTAATAAGGTGATAGGAATTCTCTTGGTGACAAAGTCTCTGACCTGCTAATACCACTGGAGTTTATTGGCTATATTCGTAATTGAAGGAAATGCT
Organism: Avahi laniger; assembly: GCA_963575035.1. NCBI lineage: Eukaryota > Metazoa > Chordata > Mammalia > Primates > Indriidae > Avahi > Avahi laniger. Next base: position 16,765 of record CAUYSK010097782.1, on the reverse strand, counting down.
AACATTTAGTTAGGGACGAAGGAAAACAGAGGTGTATTTTTTCATATCTAAACTCAGAGACTCTTTAAAAGCCAGGTTAAGGCCCCACGAAGTACAGAGAGGGTCTGCCAGTGCCTTACTGGCAGCTCCGTGATGGCGTGCTCGCTCTTGAACACCCTATACCGAGTACCCTGGCTTGGCCTTTGGATTCCTTAAATGAACGTAAAGTAAAGTTTGGTCGAAGGGACAAAAACAGATGCTTCCTTATCTTACCTGTAGTACTGTCACTTAGTCTGTCCTTGTTTTCTCGTATGGAACTGATCTCGGCCTGTTCAAACACAAAAAGTGACTTCAAAGAATATTCCTAAATATACAAAAGATTCAAGCAGATTTTCCTCCTTGAGTTTACACAGAGCAGAGTCAGTGTTAACCTACTAGAAAACCAGCTAGCAGATCTCAAGGAAATAAGATATTTTAGATATAAGTGAATAAAAGTGACAATTATCTACTAAGGTATAATTTCTAAAACATTAGAACCTGCAGAGGGATATAGTCTCAAAATATTTTTCAGAAACTTCATTTAATGAATGCAAATATAAATATATTTAAAACCATGTATTAGCTAATTTCCTGGGCTATACCATAAAACCTGAGGTGGCAAATACTATTTTCATAATGAAGTCAAATAGAAGTTCTATCTATCTGTGTTATACATTGCTTAAAATATTTTAAAGATTTTTTAGCTTTATCATTTTATAAATTATCTGATATTAATGTTATTATTAATCTTTCTAAGAGAAATGGTAATAAACAACACCTGACAGGGAAGATAAAGGTAATTTTATATGGGAATAAAAATTCATATGTTCTTAGATTGGCAATTGATTCCTGAAAGATTTCCCCTAATCCTTTGTCGCTGAATATCTGTCTGTTAATATATTGCAAAAATTCTTGGAACTTCAAAGCCACATTCTCATTTCAAAACATTACAGTGACTTGCCAAAAACTACTGTGTTTCATCTAGATGAGCCCAGACAATGATAACGGGTAGAATTTTTCAGCAAAGGACCCTTTGTAAAAGCCCGAACACTAAAAATAAAGTGGCTTATTTTTGGCAAGTGATTATCTTTACACAAAGCAGTCCTTTCACCTTTGTAAAAAATGTACTTATTTTTATATTTTCAACTACATGAGGTATAATAAATAACATCCATTTAAAGTTTATAATTTTAGGACGGGTTCTTTTTTTTTCTTTTTTAGAGAAAGGGACTCCCTCTGTTGCCTAGGCTGGAGTGCTGTGGTATGAATTTCTATAAAAGGAATGTCATACAGTATAAATTTTTGTGGCTAGCTTCTTTCACTCAGAATAATTTTTCAGATTCACCTACGATGTAGCTTATACTGCAGTTCATTCCTTTTTATTGCTGAGTAATACATTCCATTATATGAATACATCTCATTATCTTTATCCATTCACTTGTTGATAGACATTTGGATTGTTTCCAATTTGGGGATATAGTGAATAAAACTGCTATAAACATCTGTGCATAAGGTTTTGTATACACACATATTTTCATTTCTCTTGGGTAAACACCTCTGAGTGGATGCCTGGACCATATACTAGGCATATGTTTAATTTTTAAAGAAACTTCCAGTTTTCCAAAATAGTGGTACCATTTTACATTCCCACCAACAGAATATGAAAGTTCTGGTTCTTCCACATCCTAACACTTAGTATTTTTAGTCTTTTTAAACTCTGGCTATTGTAAACAGGTGTCACTTTTTACCTTGTTTTTTGTTTGTTCAGAAATGACAGTTTTTTATACTCTATTCCTGAAAGTCATGATTTGTGATATTATTCTTTGGAACGTATTGATTTCTTTGAGCCATAGTCACATTAGAAGATATTAGCGCACTAATTCTAAAAGCATAACTTCTTTGCCTTGCCTTGTATGGGGATTCATCTTAACAGTTTATTAATAAAGTATACAGTGAGGGAAATGACAGATTGATAGAGTCTTTTTCAGATAAATATGTATCCAAATTAAAACATCCTTAGTAATTCTTACATGCGGGAAAGTAAATATACAATTATACAGTTGAAATTTCATTTTAACGAGTTTACTTTCTCCCAAGTGCAATTTCCCAGTAACTGTTAGGTAAACAAATACTGAACGGAAATACCCTCCCCCTTCCTTAAAATATTTTCCAACCACAAATTTGCAGAATCAAGTGGAATAAGACCTAATGGATTTTCTAAAATAAATATATGTATTACTTTTGTCATCAGGAAAATGTTTAATTAAAAATATACAATTACTTTTCAATAAATAATTGGAGAATAACAAAAGTTTCTATCTCTTTTCTTGGTATTATACCAACTCGGTTTGGTATGAAAACTGGTTATCTGCCTGGCGCAGTGGCTCACACCTGTAATCCTAGCATTTTGGGAGGCTGAGGCCAGGAGTTTGAAACCAGCCTGAGCAATAGTGAGACCCTGTCTCTAACAAAAAATAAAAAAATGAGCCAGGTGTGGTGGCACACGCCTGTAGTCCCAGCCACTTGGGAGGCTGAGGCAGGAGAATCACTTGAGCCCAGGAGTTTGAGGCTGCAGTGAGCTATGATGACACTATTGCATTTCAGCCCAGACAACAGAGCAAGACCCTGCCTCCCCCTCAAAAAAAAGGACTGGTTATCAAATAGGTTCTAATCTTTGTCTCTTTTTAAAAATTTCTAAAACTTTTTATTTGAAATAATTTTGGATTTACAAAAAAGGTGCAAGATAGAACCCTTCACTCAGCTTCTCCTAATGTTAATAAATTATGTAGCCATAATTCATTTGTCAAATTAACATTGGTGAATTACTATTAAATAAATTACAGATTTTATTGAGATTGCGCCAGTTTTTTTCGTTAATATCCTTTTTCTGTCCCAGGACCTGATCCAAGATACCAAATTGCTTGTAAAGAATTTACTAAAATATGCTGTGAGCTAGGCTGACGCCACAGCCCTTTAGCTCAGGCAAGAGAGGAGACTCTGTCTCAAAAAAAAAAAAAAAAAAAAAAAATGAATTTACTAAAGTATGATTTCTGTCATTTCCTAAACAATCTATATTCAGGGAAAAAATGAGAGACGTGACTACCAGCCAGAAGCTAGGAACTTTCATACCTTATTTCTTTTTAAAAAACTAATTTACTTTTTAATTGGCAAAACAATTGCATATATTTATCAAGTACATCATGTTTTAAAATATGCATATAATCTGGAATGGCTAAATAGAGCATTTGCATTACCTCACATATTTATTATTTTTTGTGATGAGAACACAAAATGTACTCTCTTATTACACTGTCATTAATTGTAATCACCATGTCATACAATAGATCTCTTGAACTTACTCCTCCCATCTAACTGAAATGTTGTACCTTTTAACCAACATTTCTCCAACTCTCTATCCTTCCATCCACCATTCTACTCTCTGCTTCTATGAGTTCAACCTTTTTAGATTCCACATCAGTGTACTTTTTTTTTAATGAAGAAAATGAATTATTCGTTAGTAAATATAATTGATTCACCCTATCTTTATTTTATGGGGTCCATGCCAGGAAAAATAATAAAGGGGTCCTTTCACAGTGCAAAGGTTATGAACTAATGATTCAGAAGCATATTCTATTTTTCCCAGTGTTGTATAACTTAAAGCAAGTCTATCACATATCTTAAATTACAGTAACACAATTGAACACAGAAAGGACATACCTTAAAGGGTGGTTCAGCAAAAAATACTGATTCCTTTCCTGAAAGTGGTGTTGAAGTTATTGATCTTGGGGAAGAGACATCACTCAACTAAAAAAACAAAATGAAAACCACTGATAAAGAATACATCTTCAAAGTCTTTTCTTCTCCAGTGCCAAAGAAAAAACTTGTTTAACCAATGCAATTAAATCTAACAGCAAGTATCCTTAGCTTCAATTCATTCATGGGTAACATACTTTCAATGTAGTTTAGTTACTTCAAATACTTCTTCAAAGTCTGCAAAGTATAACTAAGTAACTTTGCTCCTATACTAATTAGAATCAATTTTAAAAATCTATAAGACTTCTATTGCAGGTTAAGAATATTAATAAATACACTAAAATATATTTCAAAGTACTTCTCAGATGAGATATTCCTCTCTATTTGAATATGGATTATTCTTTCTGTGGCCTATGAATTTTTTAATAACAAGCTCCAGCCTGTTTTTATTTGCCATTTCACAGATTTCTGAACTTTTTTCTCTATGCAGTAATCACTATAAGCTCAGAAATGAAACTATTTTTAATATTAGCCAACCTTAACTATAATTAGAAAGGTAAATATATTGTAGCAGTGTTATAAGAAACAAACTAAAATTCATTTTCAACTAACTGCCTCACTAGCTACTTATTCTCCCACCCTTTACTAAAACTGTTAATATGAGGAACTAAAAACAGACGGATTTTCTTATCTTAGGGAAAAGTTTCTGTCATAAGATTTTGAGAAATTCCCTTGAGGCTTTTTTTTAAAAAAAGATACTGTTAAACTCTACAATTTTAAAATAGATAAGAATCAACATTATTTCCATACTAACAACCAAAATCTCCTTACCACAATTTGCAATTTAAAAGTGCTAAGGAAAAATTCAAATGTGTACTTAAAGGGCCAGTTCTAAAACATTCCTTTTTTGGCCTAAACACAAAATGACAAAATTATGGCTTTGTTGCTGTATGTTTGTTGATTGTTGATTTGCTTTTGTTTTTACCTGGGTAGGACTGATAGGAGGTGGTGGAGCTTTGCGTTTTTTTGGAGTTCCACTTCTTTCTGAGCTTATTTTAGAGACTTGATCATGCTGAAAGTTATCACAGTCCAAAGAATGGAGGTGGGTTAGTTAGGTTAGTAAAGTCTGAGCAAGTAGTTTCATCAAATAAATGAGAAAAACCTCAAAAGTTCATGCATTTCCTACTCCGTCAAGATCTAAAATCTGTTATCATCATAACAATAAATAATATGCATGCTCCAAGTTTTCTTCTAGCAGCCCATGCTTTAAAAGCAAGAAAATAAAAGCACATAAGACAAAACCAGATTAAGTTGGTGTGGAGAACTGGGAAAGCAGAGGTTGAGAAGTTGTCCACCACAATTTAGAAACCAGAAAATATTCATAGTCAGCTTTCTGTCTTTATGAAAAGCAGTGGTATTTCCCATGCCTCTGCATTACTTCCATTCCTTTTTCTTTTTTTTGAGACAGGGTCTTGCTCTGTTGCCCAGGATAGAGAGTGCAGTAGCCTCATCATAACTCACTGCAACCTCTCCTGGGCTCAAGTAATCCTCCTGCTTCAACCTCCTGAGTAGCTGGGACTACAGGCATGCACTACCACACCCAGCTAATTTTTGTATTTTTTTGTAGAGATGGGATCTTGCTCTTGCTCAGGCTGCTCTCAAACTCCTGTCCTCAAGCAATTCCCTTACCTCGACCTCCCAGAGTCCCGGGATTACAGGCATGAGCCACTGTGCTGGGACCAATTCCTTTTTTTAAAGAATGTAAATATGAGGAAAAGTCGGAACCTCATCTCTGAAGGTTACTTATAAGTAAGTAATACAGTAAGAACATAATAAATTAATTATTATTTGCTGTTTATGATTTCTTCAAGAATCTTCATGTATAAATAAATACAACAGCTAAACATACATCTCTTTGTCAAAAACAGATAGTTACGACAGTTGCTAGGAAAAACTACAAAATAACAGGGCAAACTTCTCAATTTTTACTTTGTATAACACTAGATGAAATTTTTAAAAATCCCTAACTAAAAGAAAAAAAGCTAAATTCCTTTATTTTCATTAAATATCTGACATTTTCATGGCTGTAGGTCTGTGGTCCATGTGATATTGTAAGTATGTAAATTATTGTTATTCAGTCTCAGAATTTAAACCACATGTAACATTTTCATACCAGTAGGAAGTATTAGTACATTTCAGGAAAAAATGAATATATAAGTAGCAAGTTTAAAGTTACATGCTTCTGAAATAAGGTAAATTATTAAGAAAACACTTACCACCTTATAACAATGATTCATTTATTCCAAAGATATTTCAGTGCTTAAGTATTTTTAATATAGTCTTTTATCACTTTTCTGGTGGACCACAAAGTGGATTAATCTGAACATTTTCAAATTCCCACAAGCAAAAATAAAAAAACAAAACAACAAAAAAATCCACGACCCTTCCCCAAAGATAAATACCTGCTTTGGTTTTGTTGGGGTCTTTAAATCTATAGAGGAAAAAGTGAAAAAAAAGAACTATAAGAACCATAATGACACATATCCACTTTGGGTAAGCGGAACACACAAACATGCAACTTAACACTTCATTTTTCTTCAAGAATATGTTTAAAAGAATAATAAAATATATCATATTGCACAAATTCCTTCATCCCTTGGGGAAAATGGAGTGGATAAATTTAAAACAACATTGGCTATTTTCTTTCACATACCAGCATCCTGAGAGATTTTTGATAATAGAAGGCTTTGAATTCCTGCATTTTCTGAGAGTTTGGAATAATGTAAGGCATTGTGTCCAAGAGAGTCTGCAAGGTTTAGGTCTGCACCCTTTTTAATTAAGGCTTCCACGATGTTAGAGCTGCCAATCTCACAAGCCAGCATGAGAGCAGTTCTAAAGAAAAAAAGGAGAAACAAAATTGGTACTAACAGAATGTGAAAACTCTTTATTGCAAAATCATGTGTCTTAAAAACAAGGAAAAGAAGATTAACTGCAGTTAAACCTTTACTATACTTAATCTGATGGGGAATTTGAAGTGGAATGCTCTCAAGATGAAAGCAGGTATTTTTTTTTAACTTCAGATTAAATCAAAACATTAAACCATATTAGCCAAACAACATAGACATAGTTTTCTATCTATACTATTTGGTGTAATATGATGAAATTTAATATGATTGGCACAAATCATCTTCTTCTTTTACATCAAGCATTTTAAAGAACCTATACTAAGACTACTTTTAAAAATCAACCGTATATTTACTTTTATTTGGCATGAAAAGTCACAAGAAACGGCTTATTCACTTTAATATTTAATAGTCTCGTCACAGACTTAGCAGTGATGCCCACAGAAATCTGGGAAAAACTGCTTTTAAGTCAACACAGATTTTTGATTATCAAAAGAGGTAGAAACTTTAAAAGGAAAGAAGTTAAAACCACTTTATAACAAATCATGCAAAATATAGCTGTGATATTTTGAAAGACTCTGAGAATGTGGCTATCACTGAAGTCACATGACTTGTGCCCAATCCTGCAGTACCTTCCACCTTTGTCCCTGGAATTGACATCTGCTCCGTGATCCAGGAGAAAGCGACAGACCTCACTGTGGCCATTTTGCACTGCGAGAAGCAGCGGTATATTCCCATCCTAGGAGACAAACTCAGATTTAGATTTCAACTCAGACACCGAATGCTAGAACTGCAAACCATTTATTTTTCCTGACTTGTACTGCTGTTCTAATATTTGATCCATCTTGATATCCTGTGCCCCTATAGGGCCACCATTACGCGTTGGCACAATTCTTCTTACGGAGTTTTCCTGCCGTTGGCTTTTCTCTAGGAGCCTCAAGCCTCTTGGTCTGTCACTCGGTCTGGGTGATGATGTGAGAAAGGGTGGGACTCAAAGTGTGTAAAGGCTCAAGGCAAGTATACCAGGTGTACTGAGGGATGGTGCAGGCAAACAAAGGACTTGTCTCCATACAGCAATAGAAGGTGCCTCTACCCACTAAGCAGCTTCTTCCCAGTGAACTAAGTATATTCCACTACTCCACTCTTCTCTTCGAGGAAAGTGTGCCCTTTAGTAATCTTACTAGGTATCAAAAGGCAACATAATTTAAGAATCTATCTATCTATTAACTAATAGATGATTAGATAGAGATGATTAGAAAGAATTATTTATTTAACATGTCATGAAAATTGGCAATGCCTTTGGGAAAAAATAAAATTAGATCCCCAACTCATGTACAAACTACATCAGGTGCATCAACAATTTAAACATTACAATATAAAGCAAATGAGGAAAACTCTAGAATATACAGCTGAGTATTTTCTGTAATCTTAGGCCTGACCAAAGGACACAAACCATAAAGAGAAGCTATGATACTCTGTTTTTTTTCTGGAACATACCCTGCAAATTAGTTGACAGTAAGCTTTAAAGTAGCAAGCATTCAAATAGACAAATAAAGAAGATAGGTTGCAATATGTCCAACTATTTAAAAATGGGGATTTTTAAAAATATAATTGTTGCTTATTGATTAAGGCTAGTCTTAGAGCAGAATTTCAGACAGATTTCTAGACATTATAGAAGTTATAATACTTGTGGTTATAAAGTACAGAAATTCAGGGAGTGTAAATTTATTTATAGATTCTATCTAACAGAAATCACCGCACGACATCTCCAGCAGGTATAAGCATGTTAATTCTCATGCTGTAGCATGAAATCTAACCCTGTAACCGTATGTGATAGGCCACTTTATAACAAATTTTTATTCTCAAAATAGCCCAGCAAGGTTAAAATAGGCCAGCAGTGTTCTTAGAAGTTGGGACATGCTAACCACAAGGTATCCATGGTAGTAATACATGGGGTACAGAAAGAAAATACTACAATTTCTATGTAGACTTATTTTTTACTTTTAAGAATCAAGAAATTAAGCTTTATTCATTATTTAGGTTGATGGCAGAACACATGTATATCCTTAGAAACAAATACACATGCTGGAAGGAAGTACATGCTGGAAAATGTTTTATTAATGCCTTAGGGACCAAGGAGGGATAATACCAACGTATAAATTCATTTTGTAGAAGAGGATCTAGGTTGAAAAGCAATTGAATTTTGCCAAATACTCAGATGTCTAAAGTCTCAGTGACTCTAAAGGCAGCCCACTGTGCTCTAGAAACCGTTGTCCATCTCCACCTCTCGTGACCAGCTGGTACTTACCAAATCCTTGAAGTTTATGGGGCTCTTGTGCTCACAGAGAACCTGCACAGCTTGAAGGCAGCCCTGCGCCGCTGGGGGAGGGAAAATACAAATGTCATAGCCAATCACAAAGCTACCTTACAGCCAGGGGGATCAAAGGCTTCTAGGAAGGAAAAGTTCCTGTTCTACCCAGTCTGCATATGTTTATAGAGAAACGGTGTTAGGAAGATCAAGAATGACATGTTTTACCTTACTGCTTACTTTCAGAGTTATGTAGACCTAAAGCCAGTGATCGCCAGCTGCCTTTAGGCAAATACTTGGTTCAGCGTTTCATAGGACTTAGCTTTTCCACAAATAGCAATAAAAGAATCTGTAAATCTAATCATCCAGATTTCAGCATCGTTTGTCACTTGAAGGTGTGATAAATGCTAAAACCAAATGGTGATAAATAAAACTGACTGATGTTCATAATCCCCAAATCCAAAAATCTGTATCATGCTTTACCTGAAATCCACAACTGCTTATGAATATCTCTTAGTTTAAAAAGAAACCTTAAATCAGTTAAAATATATTAACCATGGTAATATTTACTGGTTGGGTGGCAGAAAATTAATGAATTCTAGGTGTATTCCTTGGTAAACTCTACATGTTTTACAAACTGAGTAAAATGGGAATGTCCAGGAATGATGACAGAAAACAGCACCAGGATTAGTACGGTGAGGTTAACGACCTGAATAAGGAAAATGAAAAGTTAAGAGTTTCTTATGGCAGAAGACAAGGGAATGAGAGTTACCTGCATAATGTAAAGCTGTTTTCCCAAAGCTGTCAATATTTTCGGCTGGGCATTTAGACTGAAAGACAAAGACAAATACACATAATACAATATCCGGCACAAATTCTATTTGGTTCATCCTTGTCCTGCAAGGTATGACGTGACTTATTTGGAAGGCCATAAACATAAATAAGCCCCAGTTGCTGTGCTCCAGGACCTACAGTCTCTCACGGGAAGGGAGACTCCTCTCTGCTGGGACAGGCACACTGCCCCTGCTTTGCCACTCTGCCTGTCCATTCCTCCTCCTCACAGCATGCTCCATCATCCCCGCCAGGCAGCAAACATGCTCTAGGACCTCTCGTCTTGAGCCTGCCTTTCCCCCATCTCCTAATTCTCCGTCCCCTTTCACGAAACCAGCTTTCCCTTAAGAATTACCTACTGACAGGCCATGCTTCCTCGCCTCCATCAGTCCTGAGCCCACTGCAGTTCGGTTTCTACCCTCAAGACTCCATGGACTGGCCCCAGTCACGGCCAGTTTCATGTTTCCAATAGCAATGAACACTTTGGTCTTCCCCTTACCAACCTCTCAGCTGTAACCCACTCCCTCTCCTCCAAGCATTCCTCCTCTCAGCTCCCAGAGCCCTGCCTGGCCATCCATTCTGGTTTTCCTTCTGTGGCCCTCGTCACCCCTCCTCCTCCTCTAGCCAAACAGAAAACCTCAGGGATCCTTCGTGCTCTTTCTCTAAGCTCTCCTCCTTGGTAAGCTCGTTCACACCCACAGTGTGAAATACCATCTAGAAGTCTAGAAGCAAGTAACTCCCAAATGTCAATCTTAACAATAACAATAATTATATGTATTATGTGAGTATTAGCTAGCATGTGCCAGTCCTGTTCAAGGAATTGCTTTAAGGCTCTAACAACCCTAGTTAGATACTATTATTACCATTTCAGAGGAGGAAACAGAGCCACAAAGAAGTTAGTAATTTGCCCAAGTCCTGGTAAACGGCAGAGCTGGGATTCAAACTCATCTACATTCTTATCCATACACAACAAATGTCATCTCTAAGCACTAAGTGGCTTGTTAACTCATTCCCTACCTCACACCTTCGCTCTAACACCTTGTAAGCGCCTCAAAGGCAGCACAGCCCAAACTGCTGGCTTCCCCTCCCTGGCGCCTAGCCTGTTCCTCTGGACTCTACTGTCAATCTAGTCAATGAGCCAGAAACCAGGAAATCATCTTTGATAACTTCTCCTCTTCCTCCCACATCTAATCTACCACCATGCCCTGTCAATTCTTTCTCCAAAGCACACCTCTGAGCTACCTTCTTCTCTTTCTTGTTACCAACACCCTAGCATAAGTCAACATCTTTTCACCTAGACAGCTAAGGTAGCCTCTCTTCGTCTCCCCAATTCTAATTTTTTCCTTTTTAATCAATTCTCTACACAACTCAAATGATCTTTTAAAACTGTGAATCGCACTATCCACTTAAAAGCCCTTGATACTTCTGTGCTGTACTTAGGACTAACTTCAGTCTGCCTATCATGACACGTAAGGGCCCACATGCCATGCCATTTTTCTTCCTCGCTTGCCTTACCCCAAGCCCAAGCACTGGCTTTCCTTCCTCCCTGATTAGCACCTTGCCTGCCCCAGGCCCTTTGCACTTGCTATTCTCTTTGCTCGGCATGCTTTCCCCTTGGCTCTTTGCATCACTGGGGCTCCCAGCTTAAATACCACCTCCCCCATGAGGACTTCCCTGAACCTCCATCTCTCACTCCTCTCACAGTAGCCTGTTCATTTCCTTCTTCGTGCTGTGCAATTTGTAATATACATTTGTGCACTTGTTTACCAGACTGTGAGCTTTACCAGGATAGGGGCTGCTCTGTTCATCAGAATATATTCGATGCTGGACATACTACACAGTGCCCAGGGAGCACCTGGTGTTAGAAAGGGTGGGGGAAATAGCCAGTGATCAGGGGAAGGAGAGAGCGTGTTTGAATTTGAAGAATCTCACAAGACTCTATTTGTGCTCACTGCCCTGCAATTTAAAGAACAACTTGAAATGTGCAGCCACTGGAGACGGGAAATATCCCCAGCAGACAGAGAGTAACAGTGAAGGCCTGGGGAACCCAGAGAGATCAGCAAATGCAGACAGAACAGGAGTGAGGGGTAACAGGAGGTAAAAGCGGTCACATGACAGAGAGTCTGGGCCGCTGAGACAGAAGGTGAAGAACTGCCTAGCAGTGGAGAGGTGCAGGACCCCGGGAAAGTGATCGATCAGGAGGACATCAAAGGCCGAGGTTTAACAACTATCCAGAAAGAGAGCAATCTGGACAGTTGGGAAGTTAGAGGAGGTAAAAACAGGCTACCTTAGAGTGAAATGTCTGCCCTTCAGTGGTAAGAATAGAGATCCAGTTACGACTCACCATACTTTGGCCTAATTTTAGAACACCACAAGGAACCATTTAAAGCCTTCAAAGATTTCAGAGAAAAACCAATCCATTTGCATAACCAGATATAAAATTACATTAGAGGCTAGAATATCTGGTCCTTGCCGACAAGGATTTCCAGCTTGTCAGGTTAATTCTTCCTTAAAATCAGAGCCAGATGCAAAATCTGGACAGCCAAGCCAGGATGGGAACAGAGATTTAAAATGCAAATAAATTTTTAAAAAACATTGAAGGCCAAGGGCATGGAGGCAGGACACTTGGGCAAGTCAATGATTTTCAGTTATCTAGAGTGCCTAGTCCCCTAGGAGGCAGGTAAGAAAAGTTCTGTTTTGTCTTCAGGGGAAGCCTCATAATGCAACATCACAGATATTAATCAATCTTTCCTGAATTTTGCTTCAAAGACCTGTTAAGGTTATGCATTCCTGGAATTGGCAGTAGCTTACATCATGTAATGCAAGACAAGAAGCTATGTGACCAACAGAGCAGGACAAGTTGAAAAATGTGACCACATTTTTGCATTAGAATTTCAAAGCCAAATTAAAGCAAGATGCTGGTTGGTTCCCAAACAGTGCTTGTGAAGGCCGAGACAACCACTCAACAGAACAGATAGTACTCCAAACACATCTTTTATTGCCCTATGCTGTTTCTGAAAACAGCCAGCTTGCATTCTGACTGGCAACAGCTGGATGTTACTGTATGGACTGCTATTGGGAGTTCATTAAATATTCATCTTTAAAGATTTATGGAAGTTGTCATTTTAAGGGATCATTATAAACTTCCTGGCCAAGGTTATGGAACTGGGGAGTTGGCTGAAAATTATAAAGAAGAATAAAACCAAGAACTTAAACAAAAACCAAGAACTAAAAGCTCAAGTTACATACAAGGAAATAACGGTTGAAATTCTGCTTCTCGAGAAGAACTACATTCTACTAATGACTGAAAGAGAGAATACTAGGATATTGGAGATCCTGTGTCATAAAGATCTCCAACGGCTTGGAAAAAGACTTTTTAAAAACTATTTGGGGGGTGTAAGTCCTTCAGAAAAGACAACGGGAAGCCAAATAAAGGGGAGAAAAGGGCTAGATCCAGGAAGATGCTGCAAATTTTGGTTAGGATCCTCTCTCTACCAGTGGAGCTGCTATGGAAACAATCTTCTCCTTGGCTGTTGTTTCAATAACGAAGTTTATTGGAAAACATGTTCTGGAACTGTATATAAAGGAGTATGGGGGGACCGTATTTGTTCTTCCACAGATACAGGTTTCTTTTACATTGTAAAATTGACACATTTATAAGTTTAAGATGTCATCGTTTTACCTGAAGGAGCTTCCTGATGCACTCATGGTGGCCGTTCTTAGCTGCAAGGTGTAAAGCGCTGTGTCCTAAATGGATTAAAAAATTGGATATAAAGGCCATATTTTTTAAATCACGTTCTTATCTCCGCACCGCAGACAACTATGAGGAAATAAATTGTCCCAACAAAGATGGAATTGTTACTCTTGAGAATAAGGCCTCGCGTTCCTCAGAGTGACGAAGGTGGGGAGAACACGGAGCACCCTGCCCACCAGACGACATTCACAGTCTCCAGCTGCTGATATCGTGGGCTGCGAGCCCTGGGCCAGAAGCATGCAGTGGACCCATGATACGCAGCTTAGAAGTTCTGCTTCTGGCTGTCCATGTGTATGCCAAATTCCTGTGCCTGCAGCAGTCACGCCAGGCTATGAGTGCCAAGGCCGAGGGACCCAAAGGCGGCCCACAAGCCAGCAGAGAACACATCAAAGACAGACACATGTAAATACCTACTTTTGACTTCTCATTTCCCTCTCCTCTAAATGTACTCCAGCCCTGAATGGAAGTTACCTGAAGTTTTCAGATTTTCCAAGTTCATACAGAGCAGAAGGGAAAGAGTTATAAAGCAATACGCTGTTCAAGTGGCATTTCATTAAGTTCCCTTCCTGACTCCCACATGACACTCTCTGATGGCTCTGTGGTCAGATAACTTTAGGAAATCCTAACGCTCTACCCAACTCGCCCTACTGCGGAATGGGCCTACAGCATTTCTGCGAAGAGGGGCTTAGGGGCAGCCTAAGGGGCTCCCAGCCCGGGGCGTTTGCGATCGCTCACTGCTCGGCCTGGAGTCTCCTTTCCTAGGACGACCACACGCTTGCTTTCACTTCCCTCTGAAAGGCCATCTTCTGAATGAGGCCTTTCCTTACCTCCTTGCTTAAAATTCCAATTCCTTCCCAACCCTTTTTATCTCTACTCTTTATTCTTCATAGCACTTAACACCTTCTATCACTCCCCTTCACCCCTCTCTCTACACAGACACACACAGGTAGTTGTGTTTTTTACCCCCACTAGAATATAAACTGTGAAAAGTGACATTTCTGTCTCATGCCCTGCTGCGTCCCTAGTGCCTTCAACACTGCTGGCGCACAGTAGGCTCTCAACACATTTCTGTCGATTTGAAGTGGAGGGTATGCCAATTGCAGATGTGTGAATTGAGGGGTTTGAGGAGAGGCAACCAAAGTTACATCTGCCATCCCATTCAAAACACCTAGTAAGCTTTTAAATACTGCATTTCCCAATCTATTTGACCAAGATATCCCAAGTATACCACCTGTAATGTAACACTCAAGCTTTGGGACACGCTTCAGGCGTGTTTCTCTGGTCAGCGCTATTGACCTTGTAAGCTGGGTAACTGCTGTGGGTGGCTGTCCTATGCAGTATAGGATGCTAAGCAGCACTTCTGGCCTCTACCCACTAGATATATAGTTTGACAGTCAAAAATGTCTCCAGACATTGCCAAATGTCCCCTGGGGGACAATATTAACTCTAGCAGAGAGCCACCAACTTAGAGGAACAATTTCTTTTGTATGGT
The DNA here is from genome assembly GCA_963575035.1 of Avahi laniger. Lineage (NCBI taxonomy): Eukaryota > Metazoa > Chordata > Mammalia > Primates > Indriidae > Avahi > Avahi laniger. Next base: position 1,706 of record CAUYSK010097782.1, on the reverse strand, counting down.
GGCCCCATCCCAAAATACCACTCTCCTTTGTGAATTAGTATTCACTCTATAACACTTACCAGAAATCCACTAATTAGAGATTCATATGTCTGGGAAACATCATATTTAAAAATCAGAGGGTCACAGGACCACAGTGAGTGGCACAAAAGCATGCGTAAGTTCAAAAGATCAGATTCCTTCTATTCTGACGTTAGCTGTACTGAGAGAGTTTAAGGGTACATGTGAGCATGAGTTGTTTAGTGAGGGTGGATACTGAGAGACAGGAATCCCTTCCTCCTTTCCCGAAAACGGGAGGGTAAGAAAGATTTAAAAATGAGGGGGAAGAGACCCTTGCATGTCAAAAGACAAAGATCCTCTCTTCCTTTTCCTCTGTATGAGATTCCTCCTTCTGGGGTATATATAAAGCAAAATTATATGAGGTTAGGTACATTATGCATCAAATAGGTTGGTGGGATAGATTGGTCCCCCACCCATCATTTATACCACTGTTTCTAAGGACGAATACATTCTAAGTTTTAAACAAATGCCTTACAAATTAATTTTTGTAACACATTCTGGAGACTGTTTATGTCGTGTATGCAATGCATTAACTTTTGTCTATGCTGTGGACAAAAGCTTTTCTGCATGAAGAGCACCCATATGAAAAAGGCACATTTCCCCAAAAAAAGCAGGGAGATTTAAACAACTTGTTGTAAGTAACAGGCTTTCATTTCACTTCAAGTGTTCCAGTACTATCTAGAAGTGGGTGCTGGGTTTCTACAGAAGTATAAAAGAATAAAAGTTCTTTTATTCCCTGGCCGTGGGATGTGTTTTCCTAAGCAGCAGCACAAAAGTATTTTTCACTTAAAATAGTCTCAAAATCTGAATGACACATCATTCCCTGGACACTATTATAGTGCAGTAAGATGTCTCTCATTGCTAACATTAAAACAAAATTCTCTTTCCAAATGCAAAATTTTCTGGAGAGAATATATTATATTAGTGACAGAATCCTCCTATAAGGAGTCAATGCATAAGTCTGGCTCTCATACAGTTATGGATCTGTCTGGAATATCAGGAAGCAATTTCCCGATAGACAAATAACAAGGGCAACCCTAATTCAAGTGCATTCCAGGAGAACTTTGCCTGCAAATAAAATACCAGTGGTACTTACAACTCAAGAGTCCTGGACTATCATAGGTAGTCTAAGAATCCTATTACTGAAAGCAGGATGGCCCAGCCTGTGCAGCCACAGGACACCTTCCCCTAAAACTAACTCAGACTGTGATCATTTAGTCAATTCTTAAAACTGCTGGAGAAAACAGGGAACAATTAACTAATATAATAGAAAATACTTGTCAGGTACATGTGAAAAATTTTAAAATCAGTGAAGACATGGGATATGAAGATATTGGTAACAAATACCAAAGGGCCAAAGTCTGAGAAATCATAATTTCAGATAATAATACAGAAACATTCAAAAATAAGGATAATTAAATGATACTCAACTAGCTAAGAAAGTTTAAAATTGTTTTTTAGATTAGAGTTTTAGAATGCAGAATATATTTAAACAATAAAAGCATAAATTTAAGGGCCGGGCGCGGTGGCTCACGCCTGTAATCCTAGCACTCTGGGAGGCCGAGGTGGGCGGATCGTTCTGAGCTCAGGAGTTCGAGACCAGCCTGAGCAAGAGCGAGACCCCATCTCTACCAAAAAATAGAAAGAAA
>CAUYSK010097781.1:0-62780 GCA_963575035.1 Avahi laniger | reverse complement strand
ATTTCTTTCTATTTTTTTTGGTAGAGATGGGGTCTCGCTCTTGCTCAGGCTGGTCTCGAACTCCTGAGCTCAGAACGATCCGCCCACCTCGGCCTCCCAGAGTGCTAGGATTACAGGCGTGAGCCACCGCGCCCGGCCTTGATTTAAATTTTAATAGCATTTACTATATATCCATCTCCTGAAAGTCTCAAAAAGGTTGTATAGATGGAAACGATTATATAACCACAAATTAATAATAGTAAAACCAAGCCTTTGTGGTTCTTTTCTTGCATGTAATGAAACCCATTATCTGTACTGACCTGGTTTTATCTTCTTAAACATCGCTCTTCTAACTTCCTTTATTTGGGGGATGTAGCGTACTGATATCTGCAATTTACTCACAAATACTTCAGCAGGGGGTGGGGAGGGAGAGAGAACTTGGCAAAATGTTCTCAGTTTCTGGATCTAAGGTGGACGTGTGGGTATTCATTGTACTATCTTTTTACCTTTCTGTATGTCTTAACATTTTTAAGATAAAAAGTTTTTTGAAGCAGAAGAATCTCTGTATCTGCCAGCCTCTTGTATAATACCTCCGAGCTACGTGTCTCCCCGACGACCTAATCAGCCCACGCAGCAAATGCAGTGACGCTCACGGTGGTCTGTCCCCACCTTCACCCATCCCACACACGGCTGCCAGCGCCATCTTTCTGACGTACTTATACGATCACCTGACCACTCTGAATAAAACTAGCGATGATCCAACCACACTTCCAGGATAAAGTTTAAATTCCTCAAAATGAGACATGCTCTCACTCCTTTCTCATTTCTTTCTTTGCAAAAATCACACCAACATCCTCTCTCAAGTTTTCTATAAAACTACAAACCTGAACACATTGTGCTATGTCATGCCTCCTGTATATCTGCTCCCGCTAGTTCCTGCTTCTAAGCATTGATGTGATTACATGTATGTTACACCACCTAATGACAAGTGTGAGCAAAACGCACCATCACAGCGAATATGGGTGACGACAGATTCTGAACCAGAAATTCACACATTCTCTTTTTCAAAACTGTAGATGACTATTCAGCAATTCCTTTCAAAATCAGCAGAGGGTGCCATAATTTTATTTTTACAAGGAAAATTAAAGACGCTAACAAAAGCAACTTTCACAGCTCTAAAAAATATATTTCTAATAAAAAAGAAATGTGAAAGGGAAAATAAACATCCAATATTGACTTAATTTGAACAAATGTCATTTTATTTTAATTTAAAAAAGAACTACATAATAATACTTCAAAATTCTCAATGTGATTATACCCTCCGAACCAACAATTTAATTTGTAGTGATTTAGCCTAAGAAATACACAAGTATGCAACAATAAGGCAATCAATTTATGCTAAAATAGACCAGAAAAATGTTCAAGTTTGTGATACAAGTATCTGCACTGCAGAGTTGCTACTTGACTCACATGTGAGTGTAGAACTGACTCCTGCACAGGTATTTTGACCTCACTATACCTGGACCAACCAACACATCACACCTCATTCCCTACCCCCTCTTTACCCAAACTTTTGCCATTTCACTTTTGGTCCCTCTGGTCTATACTTTCCTAAGCTAGTTCCTGGTCGTTTTTAGTTTTGCTTTTGCAGTTTCAGGAAGGTGCTGACAACTAGCAGCTGATCACATTTGAGAGGGGACAACAGACCTCAAATTATCTGGTACTTTCAAAATTAATTTTTTTTTCACTTTGTGACTTAACTTTGCTTAGAGTTAGCAAATGATTATCAAACTCCTATGGATTCGCACAGTACTACACACATGGATTTGCATAGTACAGGGTGTTCCAGAAAATACTAAACTATAAACATCCTAGATTTCATTACCTTAAAATCAATTCCACTTCTAAAATTCTGAATCTATGAGTCTAGATTTTATTCAGTGGTTTTACTCAATAACTTGAGAGATTCGAGTAAACCGGGGCATGTCACACTCAGAATATTCAGAAGCAGGGCATTTTCCTCTATAAACTGTAATCACCGCTAGATTTCTTTCTTATCTGAAAGGAAGGAGAGATGCGATGGAACGAGAAGGGAATGGAGTACCTAGGAATTCATTCAGCTTTCTTGGAGGTATAAAATCCAGATCGTCCTCAAGCCCGCGTTGTAACGGGAGGAAGGTGACACCGGCTCTCACGCATCCAGTCTCCCCCATGAGGTTCCCCATTTTCTAGACAATTTGCTATCAGTCACTGTTTTCTTCAATATGTAATAAGGTAAGAAATATGTTTATGTCTAATATCAAACAAAGGCATCAAAAGGCAACAAGGTAAGATTTTTTTCCCCCCAGCTTGGCAAATCAACTCCTAATATTGGAAACTCAATAAACTCTTAGGACTATTCGAAAGTTGAAACTATTTAAGTAACATTAACCAAGGAATAATCTCCTGATAATAAAAGTTTCCATTTCTGACATCCATGTCAGGCAGAAACTCCCACTCACCTACCAGCTGCAAGTTTGTTCAGTGTTTCCTGGAAAGGGTCTCTTCTCATCTGCATTCCTTTAAAGATGAGAACAGATTTTTGGTAAAATAAACAGGCAAGATAAGGAGAAATGCCAAGTGGAGCTGTCAGCCAAAAATAGACAGGTGAGTTTAAGACCAGAATCACAGAGTTTTTGAAGGCCACTGGGAAAGCTCGAGGGTTAGCCAGACAAACATGAGAGAAAAGGAACCTATAAAACATGAGGACTCTGACTTCTCTGCAGCCTAAGAAACAGGGCCAGACTCGAGGGCTGGATTAATCAGAGGAAAGATAATAAATGTGCGCTATCACTATTTGAACATCCAGGAAATCCGCAAATGTCGTGATGTAGAAACAACATTTACTAATATTTCTCCTTATCACTCGATAGGCCTGTATTGAGACTTACAGTGAAAAATCCTCTTCCTTAATTTCTGCACATTATACAAGGTGAACCAAGTAGTTGTTTCTTGATTGTTCAAGACATCATTTCCCAATTATTAAAAAGAGATACTTTTGCTTTTTCTACTCCTATGTGAATTATCTTCAGCTGTACTATAATCTCCTTCAATTAAGAAAATGTGACAATGTCTCACAAAGATTCTTCTTACTCTCCCCTAAACCATTTGAGAACATTTCTAAAATCATTACTTTCAAAAACTAGCCAAGACTGCTAAGAAAAAAACCATAGCTACACAAGTTCTGAAAATCTTGTTAAACGTGTCTTGTAGTCCAAGGGCTGTGTATTGCCATGGAAAGGAAGAAGAAAGAAAAAGGACCAATAAAATAAAAGGTTATCATTCGGAAAGCATTATTGTAACAAATACTGTGATGAGTGAGGAATTACCTGAAACCATTTGGCTTCCGTTCTTAAGTATTAATTTGGCATAGGTGTGGCAAATGCAACTCTTAAAACAGCACTGAATCATCCTGAGTTAACAGTTTGATATTATCCTTTTATAATATCAAGATTCCAAGATTTGCTATACCTTAAATACTAAATAAAAAGGGAGACTAAATATAATTACTTAAAATCTACTCAACAGAATTATCATAAGTGTAAATTTTAAGTATTACACAGATGACCATAAAACAGATTTATCTCAAAATGAAAACCTGGGCAGATTATATTTAACTGAGTAATTTTGATGCTATCTGTGCTCTGGCTACATCTCGCAATCACAAGGCTACAAAGGGCTGAGAGGAAAAACAAGGTGAAACTTGCCATCTTACTCATCTCCAGTGAGTGCTGGCTACAGCCCAAGCTGGCCTGCCCAAACACACAAACAACTTAACGATGACCTCAGGGAGAGCAGATGAATTTATGCAACAAGGAAACCTGCTCACCATTACAGGGAAATCTACTAAGGCCCCACATGGACGTAACTGCCACGTCTTGTAGATGGAATAATGGTGGTGGAGGACGAAGATTCCAGTAGGAAGCTATAATCAAATAATAAATGTGAATTTGCTGCAAAATGGAAACTAGAAATTATTGAATTTTTAGCATTTTCTCTCTAAATTTTTTGTCCTCATTCTAATATAATGCAAAGATATTCTGGGGGGAAAAAGTACAGAAAAGGGACAGGAACTCAAGGATTTCTTAATTCTACAAATTTACTGCTGAAGATTTTTTCCTAGTCTATTTCAACAAACTGACAAAATTCCAATGACAAGCCCAATGGAGTATGCGTCTGGTTCCAGGAATGCTCTCAGATTTGTGGGCTGAACAATTATGAATATCTCCAGTAGTCATTAGTGGTATCATAAAAAGTTTGTAGAGATGCACAAAAAGGTGAAGAGATCACAAATACGGGCTTCAAGTACAAGCAAGTTTACTTCTTTTTCGGATGAGTGAAATATCACCCTATATAAATCATCCTTCAGAGTTTATGAAAAGCCCTGAAAATGCAACTATCTGAGAGACAGGCATGGTCAATGTTCTCTGCTCTGACAAGCAGAACTGTGCCTACCTAAGGTCAACAGGATACTAGGACAATGTGGAACATGGAACTTGGGGGAGGGCCTGTCTCAACGGGGAGGACATGAGGGCAGTGGGGACTCAAGCAGAGAGCAGGTACCAAGGTCAAACGTTGTGACCTTAACACTTCCCGTATGACTGAGCTCCACAGATGCTGCAGCTAAACCATGGAGACTACTGTCTTCCAGGCTACTTCCAGCAGCTCAGAACACCCACACAGCCTCCCGAGTTTTTAGTCAGCTTTCCAAAAAACAGCCTATTAATTCTAAGGATTCTGATAACAGACAAAATATATCCCGAGAGAAATACACTCTTTAGCCAAGATTCTACTCCTAGGAATTTTCACTACAGACATATGGGTACAAATACATATATGCAAGAAAACTTACTAAGCATTACTAATGACAGAAAACAAAAGTAATGGCCTAAAATGTCCAGCAATCAGGCAAGGGTTTAAAAAACTGAATGGAAAGTCAAACAGGGAGGGTAGCTGAGGGATATAAAATGAGACTAAATTTTTAGACTATATTCTATGTACTTTCCTGATTTCACAATGAGTATTTATTCAAGTCCTATGTATATAATTTAAGACAGAGAAAAACCATTCACACTATTGCCATCTTTTTTTTTTTTTGGAGACAACATCTCATTTTGTTGCCCGGCATGAGTGCAGTGGTGTGATCACAGCCCACAGCAACTTTGAATTCCTGGGCTCAAGCCATCCTCCTGCCTCAGCTTCCCGAGTAGCTGGGACTACAGGCATGTGCCACCACACCTGGCTAATTTTTAAAATTTTTTGTAGAGAAGGGATCTCGTTATGTTTCTCAGGCTGGTCTCAACCTCCGGGCCTCAAGCAATCCTCCTGCCTCAGCCTCCAAAAGTGCTGGGATTACAGATGTGAGGCACTAGCCAGCCTCCCCCAGGTTTGGTTTTTGTTTTTTTTTAAACTCTAAAATATATCAATTCAACAAAGTTAAAGAGAAACGGCTATGTATCAATCATCTAAATCAGTAGTTCCCGAACTTTTGGTCATTCATATATCACCCTCATGATTTTTTACACCACATAAAAAAGCTACCTTTTTACTAAATTTTTGTTTCTTAGAGAGTTCTTTTTTTTTTTTAACTTAAATACCTACTTTAGGTCCTTTTAAAACACATACAGTGAAACCATGACTTTGATGAGCTAGCTATGTTTTCTAATACACATGAAAATAAAGGCACAGTGCTTAAAACAAAAACTGTTCATTAGAATATTTCAAAAATAACCCTGCATGTCCATACTTAGGAAACACTAATATTAAAAAACTGTATTAGCAACTATTTATAAATTCTGCTATTTGTAAATACAGTGTTTATGGCATTATCATGAAGACATCACTGTCCATCCATTTTTCTACTTAATTAACATATGCTTAATAACCTAAAACGTAGTCAGTCATTTCCAGGGGAAATTCATTCCAGTCAAGTCTCCCTGGCTCTCTACAAATGAATACACTCTCTGTACCTAGTTATTAGTTAATGACCTGCAGCAGTTAACAAATCTTCCTCATACCTACAGACAATTATAAATGGTTCTCTCCCTCAATCGCCTGTCAAGATAAATTAAAAACATATAAAAAATACTAGATACCATATGTGACTATGTTCTAACCAAAAAGTATTTTTCTTCTGTTACAATTCAAAATGAAAGTGAAAAAGCTGTTTTCTACATGATACATTTCAGCTCAGTGTGAGACTCATTTTATGCCTAATCCCGTCACAGAAGGATTTAAGTGGTTTTGCAAGTAAACATGCCCACCCAAAATTACACTGGAGAAATTACTCTCTAATTAACCTAGTTCCTTAACAAAGCAAATTAGTTTTCTTAAGTCAATCCAGCAAATTACAAAGCTAGATAGATCTCCAATTCAATCAATTATCTTTCATCTTTCAACTAAGACAAACTGTTCTTTGTCTACTTTGTCTCAGTAGTCTAGCAGTGAGAATGGTGTGTGCTCACCAGCACAAGCACATCTGAGACCCAGGTGAGAAAACAAAGAATCAACTGTGAACGTTCCTTTCTAGCGATGTGAGCAGTGACCGTGGACCATGACTTCTGCAAGACAGCCCAAGTCGTTGGCTGGGCTTGGAACCCTCTGGTATTTATCACGACTGTGCCTCCCACCAAGCACGGTGGCTTTGCACTCCACCGGCCAGCGCTTTTTATACTGAAATGAGTGAAAGATCTGGGGCAGTCACCGTAGTTCTGTAAGGATTTAAGTAAGGCTAACCACTGTCCCTGTCATTATGTCCTGAAAGTGGTCACGACAGGAACACCAGCAGAAAGCCACAGTACTTATCCAGTGTCAATGGCACCTCCTCCTTTCTTCCCCTTACCTCCAAATACCTACCTCCTAAGCAGCACAGCTTTCTCCCTCAGGTGACCTTTGAGTACACAGTGTGGACATCAGAAACAGTCCAGTGATAAGGATGTAGAACACCCTCCAATTTATTAGCAGAAACTGGTCATATCATAATACATAAGCTACTCTGCCCTAAGAGACTGGTCTGTCTTTCCATTTATAATTTTCAGCTGTACTAGTAAATTACGGTAAAGCTAACAGTATAGCTTTAAAAAAGGCATAATGCAATAAGCTAGGTACCCACTACCAAAGGTCCTAAATCAGGCGCTTTTAAAAAGCTGTCATTCAAGCTGAACATGGTGCCTCACACCTGTAATCCGCACATTTCGGGAGGCTAAGGTGGAAGGAATCACTTGAGGCCAGGAGTTTGAGACCAGCCTAGGCAACACAGTGAGACCCCATTTCTACAAAAAATTTAAAAAATTATCCAGGTGCAGTGGTGTACATCTGAGTCCCAGCTACTTGGGAGGCTGAGGCAAGAGGATCCCTTGAGCCCAGGAGTTCAAGGCTGCAGTGAGCTATGACCACACCATTGCACTCCAGCCTGGTGAGAGAGCAAGACTCTGTCTCTTAAAAAAAAAAAAAAAGGCTGTCATTCATGGTTTGGGCTGTTATGCAAATTTCCCTTCGGGAGCCACAGACATTTTTTAATCTGATGAAAACTACAGACCCTCTATGTCCTCAGAAACAGTTCATATTACATAAAACGTTGCACCTATTCTAAACAGGCCGTGAGTTCAGAAGATTCCCAAGTCCATTCACGTACTCAGCGCAAGAACTCTTGTTTCAGTGGCTTGGGAAGACTAACACGAGGCTAAACGCTTACACTGGAAAAGAAACACGATGAGTCTGCCTGTTCGTGTGCCTGAACACCCACCTGATCACATGTAAGTCAGATGCAACTGTAAAATACAGTTTTACTTATTTTAAAATAAGTATTTTAAAGAAAACCCAAGATTCTCCACAGTGGTATATTAAAAGTGCTTTGCATCTAAACACACTGAATGAAAGGGTTACTCCCAGCCGGCAGCAGCTTTTGAATTTAAGAAATGAGGACCATGATCTGATGTGGGGGAGGGTCACAAGGTATGGAAATGGTGCTGCAGAGTTCTCCAAACAAATATGCAGAAAACAGCAATTGTTCATGTCAAATAAAGGAGGGTGGGGTACTCAGGAAGGGATGAAGCCAATGGTGTCCCCCTACCTCGATCCACCACTGCCAACTAGATCTTAAAAGTATACAGAGCTACATTTTTCCATCCTTGCTGACTGTGATGAAAAATTAACTTGGTTCAGGAGACAAATACAGGAGACGTTGAAAATCAACACTGCAGTGTTTCCTCTTCTCAGGCTGTGAAGCATGACGAAGCGGCAGGAGGGGGCGGGATCTTGGAGCTGGCCCCTCATCTGCATCTGCGGCAGGAAAGGGCGGCAGGGGAGGGGCAGAGAGGAGAGAGCTGGCCCAGCTCGGAGCAGACACAGGAGCTACAGCTGAAGGCAAAACATCCCACGAACGTGGGAAACTCAGTCACCAGCCAGGTGACGGCAGGTACTGGGATTTCAAGAGCAGGTAAGAGAAGCCACAGCTCACACATGGAATGAAGCAGCGGGAAGTCTCACAGCACTAACCAGGGAAGAAGGGTGTTTCCAGCTAGGAAGGCAGCCCGACGGAGGCCCTGGCTCTGGACTCGATTCACAAGCAAAGCTTCAATCCCCAGGAAAGAAAGTGTGAGAAACAGACAAGGTTGCAGGAACCGAACCAAAAGTCCCATTCTAGCTAAAAATTGGCACAAAGTGCGGCAATGGGGACAAAGGAATACCAGAACCAGGGCTGGCTGGCAGCAAAAGCAAGCACAATGCAGGAAACCTAGTGGTCAGTCCTGAGGCCACAAGGTCCCCAGGACAGGGCGATGCTGGACAGGCGACCCCACCGCACGAGGACACTGAGCTTGAACTTCGGCCTTCCTGGTTTCTGCCTGGATCACAGAATCAGAGTGGAGATAAGCAAGGCAGACATCAGCCCTGACTTCAGGGAGTTGTTTTTTTCTCCCCTCCATAAAACATAATTTCAGACTATCAAAGAAAAGTACAGAGCGTCTGACGGAAGAGACCAAGCATTAATTTACATCGTCTCCCAACAGCTTGAGCAAACATATGGAAGTGGGAAGCACAGAACATGTTAAGGAAACTGTTTATTACAGTTGGGGTAAAATAAAAGGTAAGTGTTGGAATAAGATTAGAAAAGAACGATCATGAATGCCAGCCTAGGGAGTTTAGATGGGGCAGGGGAGGGCCGTATGGCAAGGACATGTTCGGAAATGAGTCGCAGAAGATTAATTTACCAGTGTCGTCACAGAAACAAGGGAGAGAGAATTTCCAGAAGAAAGCAGAACCCTCATCTCCAAATGCTACTGATATTAAGAAATATAAAAATCACTCTGGAACGCTGAGGCAGGAGGATCACTTGAGGTCAGAGGTTCAAGACCAACCTGAGCAAAAGCAAGACCCCATCTCTACTAAAAATAGAAAAAATTAGCCGGGCGTGGTGGTGCGCACCTGCAGTACCAGCTACTCGAGAGGCTGAGGCAGGAGGATCCCTTGAGCCCAGGAGTTTGAGGTTGCTGTGAGCTATGATGATGAAGCCACTGCACTCCTCCCAGGGCAACAGAGCAAGACTCTGCCTCAAAGAAAAACAAATAAATAAACATAAAAATACTAACTGGAAGGCATCCTCTCTACCAGTTATTAGAGTGGAGATTGTAGGGTGAGTAGGTGGTCGGCAGAACCAAGTCAGGAGACAGAACAGTGCTCGGTATCACAGCCCACCAAGAAGTTATATGTTGAAAGAGAGCAAATAACAGTTCCCTGGGTTCCCAAGAGAGGTACTGTTTTTATTCTTGCTGTTGCTGTTTTTAAAAACAGGCAGGCCTGAGCCAATAGATTAAAGATGCAAGAAATGAAACTGGGTAAATGATAAGTAAAGAATGTTTAAAAAAGGACAGAATTACGAGTTAAGCTCATTAATATAAAAATGCTTTTATATTAATAATTCCACTTTGAATCTCTCTTTCTAATGGACTGTTTCTCAGTATAAAATCTCTATAAATTATTCAATGTTGATAACATGTCTGGTCCATTTTTCGATATTCAAAAAATACATATCGTAGTTTTTTTAACTTTATCAAATCAATTAATAAATTATGACACAAACTGTGTTTTTTTTTTTAATGAAATGTAATAAGCAGAGTAAGCACAGAAGGAGGGGAAAGAATGGGTTTTAGAATTACCCAGACCTGAGTCTGAACTGCATTTTTAACATCAGTGTGACTACATCATCACTGCATGCTTACAAGCGTAAGTACATCCACGCTAAGGGACTTACAAGACTTTCTCATCCGATCTTCGCAACAGCCTTCTCAATTTAGAGATTCGACAACTTACCCAAGTCAATTAAGAAAGAGGCAGCACAGGGATCTGACCTTGAGTCCCATTCTAAGGATATATGCATTCTCAAATTGTAATGTCAAGCTCTATGACCTCCAACGACTATCTGAGCTTCAGGTCCTCATAATACTTACAGTTTTGCCATGAAGAAGTAAATAAAGTAATACTGTACGTGGATAACACTTAACACAGAGAAGACCGTCAATAAATGCTGGTTTCCTTCTCTCCTTCATTTCATTTTTGTAATCACTTTCTTAAAACCTTTACCCTTCTACTCGAAGGTACTGCCTCTTCTATGCCCCCAAACACCACACGTACACCCCTAACAGCACTATGACCCTGTGCTTGTAACTGCTGGCTTTCCTGTCTGCTTCCTGATAGTCAGAAAGCTCTTCAAGGACCAAGGCCTTTGCCCATCATTAGCTTTGTGTCCCTAGCTTACAATGAATCTGACATGCAGTAAGTGTTCAATAAATGTTTCTTGTTTCAACTAATTCTGGTTAACATTTAGTTCTATCTGCTTAGATGGCCACTGTCTAAAACCTTAAGTCACTAGGCCCATCTGACATAGCTCCAGATTGCAACTGTTCTGCTATATAAATTTGTTCAGAGGCCAGCAAACTACAGCAAGCTGGCCCGCCAACTGTTCACATAAAGTTTTATTGGAACACAGCCATGTTCATTTACTTACATGTGGCAGAGTACCTGTAACAGACCATAAGGCCTGCAAAGCTCAATATATATGCTATCTGGTCCTTTTCAGAAAATGTTTGCTGACCTCTGCATTAGCTGGATCTGTTCAGTGAGTCGACAAATACTAGAATATTTACTATGAGGCAGTCACTGCCTTTTCGTGCTAGGTATATTGTGGTGAACAAAACAGGCACAGCCCTGGCCTTCAGAGAGCTTACAGTCTAGCAAGCAAAAAAGATAAAACACTCAAGTAATCAATAAATAAACACTAAATACTATAGATGAGCATGCCTAATTCAAAAATCCGAAATCGTAAATGCTCCAAAATCCAAAACATCTTGAGCATCAACATGATGTCAAATGAAATAAATGCTCATTGGAGCATTTCAGATTTCAGATTTTTGAATTAGGGATGCTCAATTGGTATACTGCAAATATTCAAAAATCCAAAAAATATGAAATCCAAAATGCTTCCAGTCCCAAGCATTTCAGATAAAGGATACTCAACTTGCACCAAACGTGAAAACCACAGTAAAGGAAAAGTGGATGATACCACTTGAAAGAATAATGAGTGTGAGTGGAGAGGAGACATATTTTATATTGAGTAAAAAGGAAAGTTTCTCTAAGAAGCTGTAATTAAATGACACCTAAATCATTTGGGGGACAGGGAACAGCTGTGTGAGAGATGAGGGCATCTGGCAGAAAGTCCAGCAAGATCTCGGGCTGTGAAGGAGAAAAGACCAAATATGTTCAAAAGGTGATGTAGCTAGCACATAATGAGCCTGAGACACTCCAATAAAATGAAGAGGGAAATGCAGGCAGGGGTTACTCACAGAGCACCTTATAAGCCATTTTAAAATCTGAATTTTAATTTTTATATTTCTAAATAACATGTTTATTATCAAGACAATGGGTAAAAAGTTAGGGGCTCATATTTCAGACTCACAAAACTATTCTTTCTTCAGAAATACAAATAACAATAGCAAGCAAATCCACCTCTAATTACCTTTTGCTCAAGAATAAAGGACTTTTTCCTATAGCTACCTGTACTTCCTTAATATTTTGATTACCTTTAATTATCCCCCCATAATTATGATTAACAGCAGTCAGCATCTCAAACAAATCAACAGTTGCAAAGGCAACAATTTTTCCCTAGTTCTAGGCTGCTATGTCTTTATAACAGCAATGCAAAAACTGTTCCCTAACTAACAAATCCTATTGTATCTAATCTGCATAATGAAACACAAAAGTAATGTTTCCATTCAGGGAATATTTGAATATGGAAGGGTAATATGACATAAGGAACTGGTGTTTTAAAATCAGATTGAGATTTCTTACAAATAAACGATTGAAGTTTTTGATTTACTCTTTTGTAAATAAGAATCAAGGTTTTCTCAATAACATATTTAAAAAATGAATAATAGTATTACTAACAAAAAATTGTTCTAAGCACTTTATCCATATAAACTCATTCACTCTCCATAACAATCTTATAAAACATGGAATATTATTTGTAACCCTATTTTTTTTTTTTTTTTTTTATATAAAGGGTATAACTATGTCACCTAGGCTCAAGTGCATTGGTGCAATCGTAGCTCACTGTAGCCTCCAATTCCTGGCTTCAAGGGATCCTCCTGCCTCAGCCTCCTGTGTAGCTGGAACTACAGTTGTGTGTCACCATGCCTGGCTAATTTTTGTATTTTTTTTGGAAATACAGGGTCTCCCTATGTTGCCCAGGTTGGTCTTGAACTCCTGGCCTCAAGCAATCCTCCTGCCTCAGCCTCCCAAAGTGCTGGGATTTCAGGTACGAGCCACCGCACCTGGCCCCTGTATCCCTATTTTATAGATAAAAACATTTAGACACAGATGGGTTAAGTAGTTTGCCCAAGATAACTCAGCCCAAGGTTTTAACCAGAAGGTACAGTGCCTCCAAATCATGATGTCATTCTTGTTGATTTGCATTCCAGGGTACTTTCCTAAGGGGTGGAATTTCAGTTAGTACATTCTTGGAAACATGTTTTTATCCTCATGAACTTAATTTATCTGTGCCACAAGAACTTTTTTTAAAAAGGTTGTAAGAACTGTGGTGCTAGAAAAAAATAAGATGACTATCTAAGAAAACCTTAAGCACACTCTGATACTTACTTCCTCAAATACACATAAGACGGCAGCAATAACAGCAGCGATCATTTACTGATCATCTCTTAATGCCAGGCCACTCTGCCTTAGTAATCTCACTTGATATTCACAAGCTATTATTAGTACCGATTCCCAAATATAGAAAATGAGATTCTGAGAAGTTAAGCATCTTTAAAGCTCCTGTTCTGATTACACACTGTCCACAGATAAAGACAGTTTCCTCTGTACGGCTGAGTCCAAGGAATCAGTATTATATAACTATATCATGTTTATAAAGCCTTGTTTGTCTGACTGATTTAAGACATTTGGCGGAGGCAGGCGAAGAACCTTCCCTGCTGTTCTTGTGTGTGTGTGTGTGTGTGTGGATTTTCTTCTTGTGTGCTTCTAGTACTTCATTTCCTGGGCCAAGTTTCCCAGCAAACCCACGGGCTTCCGAGCAGCACTCCAGGTCTAGAGCTTCACTGTTTCTATGTCACCTGTGAGCCTGACTGTGCTTTACTCCAGATCTGGCACTTCACCTGGGAACAGCTGGGGGTGGCTGGGCCTCTCTCTAGCGGAGGGGTCACCCTTCTTACATGGTGTCTAGAGGCCCAGAGGGAGGAAGCTGAAGCTGCTGTGCTTCTTACAGCCTCGGCCTAGAACTGCGACAGCCTTCCCCTGCCGTTCCAATCCCACTGCTCGAGCAGTAAGAATGGAAAGGGAAATAAATTAGGAACTGCTCTTCCCTAAGTAAGCCCTGAGACAGTGGGTCCAATACGGGGCCTGTTCAATGTCATATCCTCAGTGCCCAGGACAGTGACTGACAACAGTAAATGCTCGATAAACTGTGATTGACTTTAACTGAATTCCCTGAGGGTCTAGGCCAAACTCGTGTGGGCCCCACTTGGGTAGCCATTGCATCCCCATCCTCTTCAGATATTACCCTAAAGGAAGCCAATCGACCATCATTCTTAACTAAATCACCAGCAGCATAAAATCATTAATTAGCCAGGGAGCTTGGTCTTCAAAGTTTGAATGTTTTAAACGTAAAATTAATAAGTAGTAGTTCAAGCTACATAAAATCAGATCATGTGCCTTCAAATTTCACTGAGAGTGCTTAAGATCCGGGCATTCTAGAAAAACGGGTAGGAGAATGGGAAGAGACCTGAGTTGGAGGGAGTGAACGTGGAGTCCAGTCCTGGTTTTGCTGGTGCCTCGTAACAGCCACGTGGCCGGAGCCAGTCCCAGACTCCTCCAGGCCCCAGGTTTTCCCACCTGCACAGCTTAACAGATGAACCAGATGATTCCCAAGACCTATTACAGCTTCTCCGCTCTATGACTTCAGGTTGGCAGATGCCACTGGACTCTGAGATGGCCAATGTAGTTAAAAGGGTGACAAGCTTCAGGGAAGAAGAGGTATTTGAGGTTGCCCCTGAGGAATGTGAGGACTTCAACATACATGAGGATGAAGTTCCCGCAAATCTCAGCTGGAAGAATCGCTGACTGCACTTTAATTTGTCAAAAAGTCCCAGTGGTTCTCATCCAGTGCCAAATACATCAACACGATTATGGTCACAATACACAGGAACCCAGCAGTTCAGGGGCTTTAGATGATGTTTTAAAACCATTCTTTTAATGGAAAAGAAAAAAAAAGGAGGCGGGGGGAGGAGACAGCCAGACACAGTGGCTCACACCTGTGATCCTAGCTACTCAGCAGGCTGGAGGCCAGGAGTTCGAGACCAGCCTGGGCAACATAGCAAGATCCCATCTAAAAAAAGGGGGGGGGGAGAAAACCCTGAGAGTGGCAATCTACATCTTCCATTCTAGTGCTGGGTGGAGGGAGGCTTGTGTGCCTGCATCAGCTCTACCTATAGGGCCTGCTCAATGTGAATGCCCTCCATCCTGGTTTTCTTAAATGTTCAATAGGAAATGAAAGTAAAATGTGTATTATAAAAGATGTGTTAAAATGTCTTTGGGGAACCTGTTGAATTGGAGATCATCAGATAGCTGCCATTTCTGAGAAGCAGTTCTGAAGCCTAAGCACTCTTTCTGAAGACCACAGTCCTTTGAAATAAGCCAACTTGCTTTTCCTCTAGTGGCATTAAATGACGTCAGGATCTTTCAGTGGGACTGTCCCAACCATCCACTTTTTGGACTTTTTAGCAAAAAAGTAAGCTAAATAGCTGGTGATGTCAGTTGAACTAGACTCATGGTAATGATAGGCAGAACAGTACTACCTGGTCATGACCTGCAACTGGTGTGTTTTAATTTTTTTAAAGAATCATATTAATCAAAATGGTTCATGTACATCATTCAAAAAGACACAGAAGAGCCCACAAATACGGTTTCTATGCAAAAGGCATTTAAGCAAGACTTGCAATGTACCTTCCCATCTTTGCAGATGTGCAGCCTATCTTTTCAGAAGGAGCAGAGAAACATGCAGAACACTTCACTTAAGGACAAACGACAGTCACAAGAACTGAAACACATTTTCTTTACTTGAGAAGCAAAAATATTAGGTGGTGGGGCCAGAGGATCTATAGTATCTTCAGGGGATTTCCAGAGTGTTGGCTATGACAACACCTGCTAGTATCACACCAGCTAAAAATTTAGTAAAAGTGTGTTGGTATGCCAATACGACATGATATAAAGACAGGCTTGCTAAGCTGACTTGATCCAGGAGTGTATTTTAAAGTATTTAGTACAATGTATGATCTATATATCCTTTAGGCACTCCTCCCCAAATATTGCTTCTTTCCAAGAAGACTTTGATAAATGCTGAATGCGGTGTGTCCTCCCTGGGAAATGTCTGCAGTGCACCTATTTGAAATTGCTATTTAATAGACATATATACAGATCCACCTGCCTTGACAAGAAGTCTAAGAGCAGTTAAGATTCTGTGAAAGCTGAGGAGCTTACAAGGATGCAGACAAATAAAAAGCCAGCTGAAGGTCAAGATTCTCCTCTGAAACTTAGGCAGACTAACGTCTGATCAAGATCCCAATGTCCAGTCCTGCAGCTTGACCATGAGCATCTAAGGCCTGAAAAATACCTCAGGCAGAAATAATCACACATCTGTGGCGAAGCTAAAATGTACTTCTGGGTTCATGACCTAAATCAGAGCTTCTTCCTGTTACACAAACCAAGGAAAATTATTTGTAAAATATACTCCAAAAGGTGTTACAATATTTACACAGGTGTGGTCAATTCATGAAAATTCATCAAGCTATATGTTTATATGTGCACTTTTTGGCCGGCATTTTACTTTTAGAAGTTTTATGTACATCTGTACCTATAGCAAGTATATGTCCATATATATTTATATACATATATATAAAAAATAATGAACAGAGGTAATTAACCTAAGGTACTGACAGATCCTCACATAATGAAAAGAAGTGATACCTTTATGGAACTATTATTTCTAATCATTTAAAGGTTAGAAATGTCTTCTAGAAAATTATTTAGTTCCGGTAGCAACTGCTGATGAATAATGATCAGATACTACTAGAGGTTTCCTCAACTAGATTTCATCTTTTCATAAAGATCTGCTTGGATTTTAATTTTATATACATTCTTACTTTTAAAAACATGTAAAGAGAATTTAAAAAAAGAGAGAGAATAGGAGAGAGTAAGGATATACAGATGCTGATGCGTGGAGATGCTGGAATAGTTTCATTGTTTTAATTTAATATACTTTCTTATTAAGTCTCACTCATCCGTTACTAGCCCCTATGAAAAATAATGATTTTAGGATAGACCAAGTGGAACAACCCAAAAAGTCATTTTATATCATAAATAAAATTAACTGGTTTTCTTAAATGTTCAGTATGTTTTCATCCTCATGAACAGTCAGGTATTAACAGCTCAAAAGGAATCCAGAGTTGTCTAAAAGAGACTGTGTAGGTGTTCTCCAAATTAACCAGGAAGTCTTTTCTATGACCTATGGTACAGTTACAAAAAAATTCCATCTAGAAAAAGATCTCATAGCCTAAGAAAGATTAAAAGCATTCCCATCAATGTATTTTGTCAAGATTACTTAAGTGACTTCTTTACTGGTGCAGTTACAAGGTAACTGGAGACATACACAAGCAATTACTTAGCATAGCCCCTCATACAGAAAGAAGAGTAACCGCAATAAAATAAGAAAATTCTACCCACTCTCACATTCCAGTTCCCTCACCCACATCGACCTTAATGCCTACCAGATAAACATTCAGAGACTATAAAAGAGACATAAAACCTTCTGTTTACTTTCAGGCAAACAGCAACAAAAGGGCTATCACCAAATACAAACACAATGAAAGAAGTTCCTCTTCTTTGCAGAACACAATTATTCTTTGCATTAACAATGTAAAGTTCTGCATTTGCTAGACTTTGCAGAATAATCAAATAATCAAAGCTGCATATATCTTAGAATGTTGATTACTACAACATTGGATGAGGTATGCCAAAAAAAGAAGAAAAAAAAAAAGAACATTGATCAGAAAGTGCTATATTTATATTATAGTTACCAAGCTCCCTAAACTCTGCCCCACAGTCTTCAACGATCAAAAGTATTTCATACAACATTAACACTATGGAAACAAAATAAATAAGACAAATACAATTTCATAAAATTTCCTAATTTTCTAACGGCCTTCTAACAAACTAGAAAATTCCTGGCTCCCAGAACCAACAAAACCAATAAAATGAATTTATGGAGTGATCGTAACCATCACCCAGTGTTTGCACAGCACCTACACTACACGGACTGGAGTATTATGACACGGCTCAGATCCTAGACTACACAGGAGGCTGCCTGGACAACATCCTCCCTACTTCCTGCTACCAAAAGGTAAAGAAATAAACACCTGTGAAAACAAACTATCTTCATCACCATCCCCCCTAGTTTTTTTTTATTCTATATGCCATCAAATTCTACATCATAAATAATTAGCAACTTTAAGCCACCCTCATTATTTGTCTTTCTAATCAAATTTCGTTTCCTTCAGGTCAATTTTTCTTTAGTTTATCCATAGATTCTAAGATGCCAAGAGGAAAACTAGACAGCATTCGCCTTTGTATCTGCCCAGAGCCTAATGCAGCACCTTTAGAATACTGTTACACTTTTTACAACTTTAAGCTGAGCTGTAAAAATAGAAAACAAAATAGTTATAGGAATTCAGCAAATCTTGGTGAAATGAGTCAGCTGAAATGTTCACAGTCCAAGCTTAAGAGGCATTGTTGAAACTGAAAATGTTGTCACTAAAGAATAATAAATTTGGGTGCAATTATCACCACTAAGCTGACATCTCCAGGTCTCTGTCCCCACTGCAAACCACCATATAACCAAGCGTCATCTTCACCTGATGCGCAGGCACCTCAAACTCAACACATTTAAAAACAGACATTTCTTTCCGCCACCTCCCCAAGACCTGTGCTGCCGGCGTACTCTCTTCTCAGTGAATGGCATGGCCACTCACCCAGATGGCCAAGTCAGAAATCTCTGGGGTGCAGGTGAGTCCTGCCTCTCCCTTACCTCTTATGTCCAATCAATCACCGTGTCCTGTCATCTTAAACTAACCAGATGACATTACATAAAAACAAACTAATATATCACAGTAAGTAGCGCCGAAAAAAGAAAACAAAAAGAGAGTCTTTGAGTTGGATTATCAAAGGATGAGTAAAATGTAAACAGAGGAAGACGCCACAGATGAAAACCTATGCACGTGCCCACACATGGGTGTGCTTATTCACATGTCACGCAGCATCGGTAGGATCTGAGAGGAGGGGGAAAAAGGGCCAGAGACACTGATCTGATCACAGACCAAGTTTACATATTTAAAGGTTAAAGCTGAATACTTAGAGAGCAGCACAATATGAAGAACAATGAAATTCAGATAAAGGTAGTAAGACTTGATAGGATTAGGGACAGTAGCCCTAACCTTTGACTGTACCAGCTACACACTGGAAGTACATTCTCTGATTTGAAGCCTACCACCCCCCTATAACCTAAACACTATCATTACTGCCTCCGTTTACACATGAGGAAGCTGAGTCTTAGAAACATTTACAACATATTCAAGGTCAGACAGTGGGAAGTGGAAGAACTGGGGTTTGAATACAGCAACTTCAAAGCCCTTGCAAGTCCACAGGAAGAAGTCCTCCACGAAAATAATGTGATGCGAGTAATGTCTTAAAGCCTAATAACAGAGCACAGGGTAAATTAAAGGCCGTACACTCGGCAAGGCGGCAGCTGCAGTAATCTAGACCGGAGGTGAGCAGAATGCGAGCAGAGTGAGAGCAGTGGGATTATAACACAAGAGGATACGATGGGCCAAAAGCAGTTCTAAAAGTAAAAAAATTAAAGAGATGTTAAGATTCAAAGCTAAGTCCACAGTTTCTAACCTGAAGTGTGAAAAGGATAATGGCACCGTAAACAGAAGTTGGGCCGATTAAAAAGTGGATCTATTTTTCTACTTTAGATCTTTTGAATGAGATGAAGATGAACTATCCAAGTGAAAATGTTCAACAGGGAACAGAAGCGATGAGACCAGAGCTGAGTTAGAAGAAAGGAGGAAATTAATATTATAAATACTAATCTTATATTCACGTGTATTTCTTAAACAGGAACATTGTTTTAATACGGAAAACTAACAACTGTTACCTGAAAAAGAAAAAAAGGCTTTTAATAGCATAAACTTACCCACACAACAGCAAGTTCCCACGGAGGCCCCAGCAACAGCACTTCTGCCCATGTCAGTTCCAGCCGAAAACTCCCTGCCACCTAC
The DNA here is from genome assembly GCA_963575035.1 of Avahi laniger. Lineage (NCBI taxonomy): Eukaryota > Metazoa > Chordata > Mammalia > Primates > Indriidae > Avahi > Avahi laniger. The sequence goes on along the minus strand of CAUYSK010097781.1, from coordinate 42,867 downwards.
TCAAGCCACTTGCAAACTATCCCACGCATGTTGCAATATCTTTGCAGCATCTTTTTGGAACACAAAATACTGACACTGCCTGCTAAAATCCATATGGAAATCTCAGCCAAACATTAGGCTTTCAACCTACTGGCGGTATTAATTTTTCAATTTCTAATCAACTTAAGGCATATAAAGATTTTTATTAAATGTCAGGGAAACAATGATGGATTTACATTAGCCACCAGGTACTTAAAGAAGACATCTGCAGATAGTACAAAAAATTAGAACTGAAATGTCATCTGGTCTCTATATTATCGTGACTAGATATTATCAAAATAGACAAATTTTTAAAAGTAACAGAATGAAACACAGTGTATCATTTATGTTAACAAACACTTAACACTGTCCATATCCTAAAAATTAAGGAAACATCCACATATAGTCAAAGTACATTTATAAAAAAGTTGAAAGGATACACATACATTCATGTTAATAACTGCTTCTGGGGAGAGAGAGAAATAGACTATAAAGGGAAAAGAAGTATATTTCAAACTTTATCTGTAATATTTCACTGCTTTCATTTAAAAAAAAATCTGAAAAAAATACACCAAAATGTTAACATCTGTTAATTTGGGGTAAAGGTCATAGGGTGTTTACTGTGTTCTCTTTGCCATTCGCTATTTCTGAAATTTTACCCAAATTAAAAAAAAAAAGTCTCCATATCTTTCACCTAATTAAAATAGCACATGAAACACAGCTGACATATCCTGCCTGGGTAACTCCAGGGTGAACAGGGTGAAGCTCACTCCTTCACCAAGCAGCCATTTCTATTTTGGACTCCTAACATATTTCTTGAAATAGAATGACATAATTAGCAGCACTAAATTCCAGTATGGTCTCCTGAAGTGGTGGGCCTTGACTATAGGCAAGTTCTCCAGCGGTAGCGACTAGCAAAGGCCACTGACCTCAGCATCTCCTAAGGAAGCTAAGGGTAAGATCCAGGAAGGAAGACGCTACTAAGGACAAGTCTTCTGGATAAATCCAGTGCCCCCCCTCACATCCTCATCATTGTCCCTGTCCCCTTTTCAAGTCCTTCCTCAAAAGCCAGTCACCTGCAGAGACATTCTGCAGGACAGTGGCTCCTTATTCCCCCAAGAGGTAAACCTCTGCATTAGTATTTTGGGTTGGCCATTTGCTCACTGGAGAGATGCACAGCGTGTTGTTTAAGAACGCCACGCATTCACTCGATAATCACTGAAGCCAGGCACCACGGAATAAAGAGTAAGGGAAAAATCCCCACACTAGGACACATCTATTAATTTTTCCTTCTCTCAATTTCTTAGTTTTAAAACACCCCCACCATCAAATCCAGGAAAATTCAAGACTAAACTGTGGCTAAATGATCCCTTAGACTTATTACTACTGTCATGAGCCAGCACAAGAACTTGAGGTGTGAGGTGAGGCGATCTGAACAAAACAACAGCTCAGGGAGGTGACCTGCCCAAGCCACAGCAGGAAAGCCTGACTGCCCACCACGCCCAGGACGACAGAGGGTGAAGAGACAAGGGAGAACACATGTTTATTCTCTCATTGCACTCTTCTTACCAGCCAGAGATTCGGTTAAGCAACTGACAAGACCCCTCCACCTAAGAGGACAAAAATAAATGAAAAGGAAACATTGCTGTGCACACACTCTATTTTGTGTTTGGGGAACAATAAGATAGAAAGAAGTTATATAGTTGTTCCTCATTGTCCATGGTGGACTGGTTCCAGGACCTCCCTCTGACACCAAAATCTATGGACGCCCAAGCCCCTGACATAAAACGGCACAGTATTTGCATAGAAGCTGCACACATCCTCCTGTACACTTTAAATCATCTCTGGATTACTTATAATACCTAATAAAGTAGAAATGATACATAAATAGGTATTACACCGTATTGTTTGGGGAATAACAACAAAGACAAAAGTCTGTTCAGTATAGAAACAATCATCCATTTTTTTCCCCAAATATTTCCGATCTGCGGTTAGTTGAATCCACAGATGGGGAAACCAGTGGATATGTAGGGCCAACTGTGTTCAAATTTCGAGAAACAGAATTCCTTTTAACAGGGCTTAGGCATACAGGAGATTGGTGTGATTTCTAGTACTCTTGACTCTAGATTAATACTAGCAACAGAGTAACGAAATTTCCCAGAATCTATACTCCTAAAGGCAGGCTAGCACCCAGCCAAGAGGAGGTGCAACCGCCAAGGCCCTGGTCATCTCAGATCTGGGAAGCACAGACCAGACAGGGCTCACGCTGAGACTTCCACAGAACAGGGTCAAAACTGTCCCATGAGCAACAAAATGGGCCTGTGCCTAGCGAAGCAATCCAGGGCTAGTTCAGACAGTAAGAGAAAGAAAACGCATGCTTTGGAACACAACCCTATGTCTGATTAGAATGAAGGGTACATAAAAAAAAAAAAAAAGAAAGAAAGAAAGAAAGAAAAGAGTAATGGAAAATAACCATATATAGGCCTCAATATAACAGGCTTTGAAAGTCCAGAACTGAACAACTGAGACTCTGTGTGAGAGACCCAAAGAACCAATGGCCATTCCTCAAAATGAAGATGACTTCTACACCATGAAAGTCAGGTAGGAGCCGATTACTGCAACCAAGACAAGAGGTAATGAACATATGGCCACAGGTGGTGGCCGCAGTAACACAGAGGAGAGACAACATGACACACAGTGACAAGCAAGAGATGACAACATATGGTTACTGACCAGATAGCAGAGATGGAAAAAATCAGCCTTTGGGGGTATTTAACAACAATGTTGTTAATTAAGGACAGAAACTACCACTTACTGACCCTTGATATGTGTCAGGCACTATACTAAGTACTTCATATATGTGTATCTGGTTTAACTCCTGTGTCCATCATTTGTGGCGGTACTCTAATTAGCCTGTTTCAGATAAGAAAATTGAGGCTTAGAGCAATTAAATAACTTGCCTAAATTTATAAGAATAAACAGCAATAAGCAGAGCTGGAATTTGAAAGCCAAAATGTTCAGTTTTACAGCCCACGTTCTTAACAATTCAAGTATATTGCCTTAAGGTTTTCGGTTGGGTGACCAGGGCAATGGACGTTGATTAAACGAGGAAGAGAGTTGTGGAAACAAAGGACCCAGGACACTGGAAGGCTGTAAGCAGAGGCATTAAAAAGAATGCCAACTCTTCTTCTCACAAGGATGCTTTTGGCCTCGAGGAGGCTAAGTTTCATTCAGAATCTAAGGGAACTTGCTGTTTTTGAACAGTCCTGTAAAAGGAAGTGCACAGATGGTTCCTGTTAGTTCTAATGAAACTGTGATGTAATCCCCGACATTAGGACAGGCAGCTGCACGCCTCACTGGGAACCAAGGTACTAGAAAAAGTGCGCGACGACATATTGTTTCTGTCCCAGCCAGCATGGCTGCCTCAGTTCTAGAGCATTTCTGCACCCTGGTTAATTACATAGGGACCTGAGTCTAATCCACAGTGGAAGTGGGAATGTTCTCTTCCTACCAATTTGTATACCACCTGAAAATGCTATAGCTGGTTTGGAGGGAAGAGCAGTTAAAATCAAACATGCTAACTCTGAGACATTCAAATATCTGGGAAATAGCCACTGAGCAACTGCACATTTGCTACAGCAAATTAGGGCTTAGGTGGATTCACTGAACTGCAGCTCATTAAAACCAGAGGTGGTGTGGAAGTCACTCATACCGACATGACAGCCGAAACCAGCTGTGAAGGTACAACTGGGGGTGGGAGGGTGGTGAATAAGTGGGCCAAGGAGTGAAGACACTCCCACAATTAAGAGGCCAGAACATGAAGAAAAACCAGTGGCAGAAACCAAGAAGAAACTGAAGTTGGAGATCTAAGCATCCCAATATCCAGTCATCAAATCCGCCCCACCACACTGCCCAGATCTGAATTAAATCCACCCTTGCCCTCCACCCTTATTCCTCAGCCCAGCTCTTCCCAGTGTCTACCTGTTTCTTATCAGTGACTCCTCCCAATCCGATCCCACTATACCAACGTAGTGAATTATCTAAACTCCACATATGATCGTGACAAAATTCTACAGACTGACTCAACCTGAGGTGTAGGATGTGGTTCAGGGATAAGCATAAAAAAAAGACATCTTTCTGGCACGTCGATTATACACAACAGAAAGTGATTTTTAATCTATTACATCAAACAAAATTTCACAACACTTTCCCACGTGCAGAAGGCCACTTTTTAATGTCCCTGCCACCTACCGCCCCGCCCCACCCCCTTTCTTCTGGGTAAACTTCTGTCATGAAGGGCACACTTTGGTGGAAAAACGTCATGGCAGTGGCCAAAGCAGATAAGATTTGTGCTTGTCCAGATTAAGGTAAAGAGCCAAAGAAAAAGATTAAAGATGAATAAAGGGGAAGAAATTTCCAGAATGAATTTAATCACACGTTGGTCTCTGATGTGCAGGAGGGTGGGCAGCCTGGGTTTTGAATCTTTGATTTCACCACTTCCTAGTTAAACAACTCAAGGGCAAATTATTTAACTTCTTCATGACTTGGTTTTTCCATTTGTAAAATGACAATGACAATACTCAAGGGGCGGCTGTGAGAATGAAATATGAACATCTAGGGAGAGTTCGCTTAGCACACCGCCTGGCATGCAGGAAGGGATCGATAAATGACAGCTCTTATCTGTAAACGCCAAGCTTGTTCCAATCTGTTAAAGCACTGCAAAGCTTTTATTGCCCAAAATTATTAGCAGACAGGAAAGTGTCTGTTTTGATAAGCAGTCTCACCAGGTCATTCACGGTCTGTCTCCAGGGATACTTTAAGCTCCATATGCAAAAACAAGAGTGGATTTCATTACCCAGTTTCATATCCATCTATAAATCAGAAGAACCCAGGACAACAGAAGCCAAGTCCAAAATCACTCTAGTTATCGTTTATAAAGTGTAAGATGCTGAACCGAAAACAATTTAACAGATCTCGGCGGCAAGTTGTACATCGATGACTGAATCAAGTGCTTTCCTGAGGACACGGTGCTGAAATGCACAGGAGAGGAAACAGGAAAAGCCAGAGATGCCGGGACACCTACTGTCGTGAACAGCTGTTACCCAGTTCCCAGGAGGGAGTGCGCACATGTACACACACATTTATATAATCGTTGGTTGTCCAGGCACTAAGTACTGTGTATTCAGCAATCACTCAAATTATAAGAAGGAATTCAGGGAGGGAGGAGCGGTTTAAAACAGGTCTGGCTTGAAGCAGGAGGACCTGTTTCACACCACAGTCAGCAAGAGCAGGAACGTCAGGGAAGTGTCTGCACCTGGAAGCGAAAGGACCTGCCTGCTTTCCCCTCCCTCTCACCCTCCCTCCAAGAGAACCTCTTTAGTTCCACCGACTTGCCCCTCCCAACAATCGCTCTCACCTACTGCTCTCCTTTTCTCCAAAGAAAACGATATTTTATCCTCTATCGTCCATTTCTCAAGATTATAGACTTTAAAGACAGGGAAATACTGTAGCAAACAGAACTTCTGTTTGTTTGTCTTTCTACCCATGGACTGCCAGTAACAATGTATATTATAATAACAATAAAGATCAACTTTTCATCTATTTTATTATAAGCACCTTGAAGGCAAGGATGCCTTTCAAAATTGCTCTCAGAATGAAGATACATAATTATACATGCAACAAGTACATTATTCTAAAGACAAGAAAAAAATTGTGTTTTAATTCAAAAAAATTCTAATTCCAATTTCTTTAATAGCCCCAAGACGTTCTTACCATTATTTTTTATTTCCAATGAATTAAGCTACTTTCAGAATATAAGAAAAGGCCTTTGTTATTAATAGTTTCCTTTAGATTCACTTCTAAAAACCAGTGCAATTTAGTGTTTCCAAGAAAAATTTTATTTACTCATCCTGAGCAGTCTCGTCCTATAATCTAAGAGAACAACTCATAACATTGAAAACTGATTTTAAAAAAAGAAAAAGGATCAGACATTTAACCTACCTTTTCTACACTAACTATATCTCAGATAGTTGACAAGGGAAAGTTTCCCTTTATAAAAATATTTTAATAACTAAATAAGGAAGACAGAATTAAAATATCACCATTTTGCAAACCCCTGATAAAATAATGGATCTAGGCAATGATTATCAATGATCATGAACACTATAAAAAGACAGACAACCAAAACTACCTGCCTCTGGTTAGAAGTACACTCCACCACCTATGAAGCAGTTTTGCCAAAAAACAGAAACTGAATCAAGTCAGGATCTGATTACTATTTACAGGAAATAAAAGAACAGAAGAACATGTTAAACCATGCATTAAATAAAGAGCATTACAACAGGTGGCAGCCTGTTTCTTTTTATTATTATTTAGTAATGATGATGTTACCAAATACTTCTTGATAAATGAACTGAACATTTCTTCAAGTTCTTTGTGATTGTCACCATCTTAAAAGATCAGGAAAGTCGACCACGTATAAGCACGTTTATAGAAGTATTCACCCTGATAAGAGAGCGAAATCTACAACTTCATACAGGAGTTGTCTACCTCAGAAATATTTTCTTTCCTAGTGTTACTAAACTTCCTTTCACTTGGAAAAATACAACATAGCTGAGCCAAGAAGAGTTGCTCCCTGCTCCTAATAGGACAGCTTTAGGGTGAGTAAGTGAGGCAGCCGGATCCAGTGCAGCAAGCTCAGATCACAGGGATCCATGAGGAGCCGGCCCCTAACTGCACTGGCAAGAGATGCTGTAAGCCCCTGTTCCCTGCAATAGCCCGTGGGCCCTCAAGAACCTTTCAGGACATCCATGACATTAAAACTGCCTTTACAATGCTACGAGGTCATTTGTCATTTTCACTAGACTGACATTAGCACTGAAGATGATAAAAGCAAGGGTGTGTAAAACTGCTGGCCCCTTACAATGAATCAAGGCAGTGGCACCAACTGTACAGGTGGTGTTACCGCTGTGAACTCACACCGGAAAAAAAGACCAGTCTCATATAAGAATGTCCCCGATGAAACAAGTGAAAATTAACAATTACGTGAAATCTCCACCCTTGAGTGTGCCTTTTTTTTTTAACTTGTTTAATATTCTGGGTGATGAAACAGTAGGTCCACACGAAGGGGGTGGTGCTGCACACTCAAGTATGAAGGTTGTCTCAAGGAAAAGAACCGGTGTCAACTATTGGACCAGCAAGCTGAACTAGCAGCTTTTTTCATAGAGTATCAATTTTACATGAAATAACAATTTAAAGACAAACTTTCAGTATTGAAAGTTGGGTAACTGGCAGATACTTTCTCAAAAATGAAGTAAGCCTACTGCTTCAAAAAAAAGTCATATCTGCTGCTGAGGATAAAATTCAAGCCTTCCAGCAAAAATTAGATTTTTGGAAAAATTTTATCTGCCACCAAGAACATGACAGCTTTCCCTACTGGAAAATAATTAAGAAGGTATTATGTACTTAAAAATTTGTTGAGACAGTAGATCTCATGTTAAGTGTTCTTAACACACACACATACACACACAAAGGACACAAGGAGACGGGTGGAGGTGACAGACATGTTTACTACCTGGATTGCAGTGATGGTAACAGGTATGTATACATCTGTCCAAACTCACCAAATTATATACATTAATTATAAACAGGTTTTTTGCATATCAATTATAACTCCATAAAGCTGGGAGGAAAAAAGACTTCTGATGAGATCACTGCTGATTTTCACAAATGTGATTTTTTTTCTAATGGTCTTACAAAATGTGCCAAAATCTAGAAGATTTATATAATTCCATGAACCAATATTTTCCAAATCATGCATGAGTAAAAAGATTCCCAGTGCAAGACAGACCAATGGATTTTACATGTAACAAAGTGAGAAAAGCTTATTGATAGGGTTTCAGATTCCACACTGCAACTAAACTTAAGAAATTACTACTTGCAGAGTTTTGGTGTCGTATCAAAGAGAATATCCACGATTATCTGAAGACCATTAAAACACTCCCCCCTTTGCCACCCACAGATCTCTCTGAGGCTGGATCTTCCTTGTATTAATATATTCCAACCAAACAACAAATCACAACGGATATGAAGCAGATCTGAGAATTCAGATACTTCTACTAAACTAGACATTACAGAGAATTGCAAAAACATAAAATAATGCCATTTTTACTAAATTCTTTTCATAAAGTTATTTTTTCATAAAGATGTTATTTGTGCTAATGTACAATGGGGTTATTATTTAATGAATTAATATTCTAAAATTGCCTGTTTAAATTTCTAAAATGGTAATTATTAACAGAGATAAATGACATGTACAAAAGGTCTTTGAGGTCCTTAATCATTTTTAAGGGTGTGAAGCAGGCCAGAAACCAAAAGTTTGAAAGCTGCATCTCCAATGATGTGGACCTGAGGTCAAGGCTGTGCTTGTTCAAATGAGCTTTCAGACATTACCTTATTCTTTGATTTCACTTTGACCAAAATACTAAAAGGTGGGAGTCCAATAGGAGCCCAATGACAGACCAAGAGCACTAACTACCATCAGCCACAGCCATCCTGAGAAGGGGCCTTAGGATGAGAATATTTTGTATTAGGCCATAGCTGGGAGGTTAGGAGGCCAAGGGCAGAGGAGTCTGGCAGCATTTATTCCTGTTTAGATCAGTGTGTACCTGTCTTGAGACTTTGGTTTCAAAATCAGCTAACCAGATCTGTCCACACTTGCGGGTTAAGGAAGCTAGAGAAAAATTGTTTCCCATACCCTTCCCTCCTCTAGCTAACCCAGGAATATCAAAAACAGTCACCCAAAGCAAAAGAAATCTCTCCTTATTATACCAGGCTGGTAAACTCTTCAGCACCAACCATCCTTATCGCAAAAGTCATTTTAACCTCAAGATCTGAAGTCAGAGTTGCAGTCTCAACTCGCAAACATTTCTCCCCATGTTTGTGGCCAAGAGTGCACAATCACAAGCACTGCGTCTAAGGGAGTGAACCACTGCAGAGACCTTGTCTTTGAATCTAAGTGAAACAGCAAGCAGCCACAGGTTCTGAGCAGATCAGTGACAAGATCCCTGTCTACCCTGGATGCTGAGTGAAGAAAAGGTTTTAGGAGCAGGGACAAAGGCAGGGAAGTTACTACAACAAGCCAGGCAATACGAAATGATTTCATTCCTCCCACAAAGGCCAAAGCATTTGTTTCTAATGCTACTATTATTGACAGGGTGCATAAAAAGCTGTTAAGAGTAGTTCTCAGTTTCTCACAGTGCAAAAACGAAATAAAAGGCTGCCTTGTATTAATGTCCTATATTCTCTACTAACTGGCCCCACTCACAAATTACAGTCTTTTTTGCCTTTTTTTAAAAATATTTTTTATTAGGGAATATTTCAAGCATATATCAAACCGGAGAGAATAGTATACTACTATAAGGAAACTCCATGTACTTATTCCCTGCCTTCGATTCATGGCCAATCTTACTCCCACCTTCCCACCCCAGATTACTATGCAGTCATCATTTTATTTGCTGTTTTCTTATCATAAAAAATGACTATATGTTATTACGAAATTTTAGGAGAAAACAGATTAACATAACAAAGAAGTAGTTCACCTAGAATCTTAATGCCCATTACTGATATTATAGGAACTGTTTTCATTTGACCATTCACACACAGATATGAATTAATAGGACATGAATAATTTAGAGTTTTACGTAAAAATAAATTTATTACAAAATTAGGATTATCCTGATTGCATGATTTTGTGATCTTTTGCCACCCTAACACTTCCTGTAGAGAAGAAGAAACGCTTATTGCTGCACATTCAGGTTGTTTCTAATTTTTTGGGTATTAAAATATTATAATGAACGACTGCTTATATAAACTTAGCTTGCATCTAATAATAACATAAACTAGCAAAATGCTAAATATGCAAAAATGTAGGGAAAATGGGCTCCCGGGTGTGCACAAAACAATAATTAATATAAGAGCTGATGCTTATGAGACCAGGAAAAGAAGCTCCTTGGGGGAGGATGATTCAGTCAGGAACGTTAACTAGGGAGGAAACAATCAAACCTACATCATTTCAGTTGGGAACTCTAACCAAAAGCAAATTGGAGAAATATTAAAGGTATGTTAACAAACCAACCTCACAGGGAATGTAAATTTTGCAGAACTGCTACGCATCTACAAAATTGTTACCATCTATTGAGAACACACCAGGTACCAAGTATAGGAAATGAACAATGTCTTTGCATAAGTATCTGATAACCTAAGAGAAGACACAAACATAAATAATTACAAAACAACGTTGTAAGTGCTTTCCTATTTCCTAGCGAAACATGCCATGTACTACCACGGCCCACCAAGGAGAGAGAACTAACTTATGGGTTGACAGAACTAAGGAAGACATTTTCAGATAAACCACCCACATTTTTAAGTCTTAAAATTACATATAGATAAGTATAAACTCCACAATGCTCATGACTGTAGAGATGAATCTCACAAATGCAATGTCAAGGGAAAGAGACACAAAAAAGTCTATATGCTGTATGATTTCACTATATTAATACAAGCTGCCAAAACCACCGCTGTTACTCCATCCTGTCACAGAAGCATGAGTGGACTTCTGGGGTCCTGTTAACATTCTGCTTCCTCACATTTTGTTTGTGAAAATTTGATAACCTGTACACTTAGGATATATGCATTCTTCTACGTATATATTTCAATAATTTTTTTAAATTCACACAGTTTAAGATGCATAATAATTTCCACTTATCTTCCCAAACACATGATGGCTTTCAACTAGACAGTCATTAGGCATACCTTACCTTGCAAAAGCCTAATAATTCAAATATCTAATTTAAAAACCTCAATATATACAACTGTAACTTGTCAGGGTAAAGAGTTATATCCCATCTATGACAGTTACCTCACCAAAACCAGAAAGAGGATTCTGTTATCATTTCTCAACTTTGCCAAGCCCATGAAGTCACAACAATTTTAAAAAAAAAAAGAAAAGAAAAATCTTCCAATTAAAGGAGATACTAAAGGTGAATTCCCTTTAAAGTTGGGAACAAGATCAGGAGGCCACTAATCCTATCACTCCTCAACACATTACCACAAACCTAGGCAAATATATCAGACAAGGAAATACAAAAGCTAAAATAAGAACTGCAAAAAAAGACAAATATCCATTATTTAAAGATGAAATAATCATCTATATAGAACATCTGAAAGAAAAGCTAGCCATTAACAACAGTAAGAGTTCAGCAAGATTACCTACGAAAGACATTAAAAATATAGTTGTGCTCCACATAACAGCATTTCGGTCTATGACAAACCACATATGCGACAGTGGTCCCATAAGATCGTAATGGAGCTAAAAAATTCCTACCTCCTGGTGACATCAGATATGTCCTAATGTCATAGCACAACCTATACTCATGTGTTTGTGGTGATGCTGCGCTGCCAGGTACATAAAAGTATAGCACATACAGTTACTAAAGTACATAATACTTGATAATGATAATAAATGACTACGTCACTGGTTCACGTATTTGCTACACCGTACTTTTTATTCCTATTTTAGAGTGTACTCCTTCTACTTATTAAAAAAAAAAAAAAAGTTAACTGTAAAACGGCCTCAGGCAGGTCCTTCAGGAGACATTCCAGAAGAAGGCACTGCCATCACAGGAGATGAGAGCTCCGTGCCTGTTACTGCCCCCAAAGATCATGCAAGTGGGACAAGATGTGGGGGTGCAAGACAGTGACACTGATGATCTTGGGCCTGTACAGGCCGAGACTCATGTGTTTGTGTCTCAGTTTTCAACAAAAACAGTTCAAAAAAAAAAATATTAAAAATTTTAAAAATAGAAAAAAGCTCATAGAAGGACATAAAGAAAAAATATTTTATACAGCTATATAATGTACTTGTGCTTTACGTTAAGTGTTATTACAAAATACTGAAAAAGTTAAAAACAGAAGCTCATAAAGCAAAAAAAGTTACAGTAAGCTACGGTTAATTTATCACTGAAGAAAGAAAAATATTTTTCAAAGAGACTTAGTGTAGCTTAAATGCACAGTGTTGAAAGACTACAGTAGTGTACAGTACTGTCCTAGGCCTTCACATTCACTCACAACTCAATCACTGACTCACCCAGAGAAATTTCCAGTCCTGCAAGCTCCATGCATGGCCAGTGTCCTATAGTGTGCCATTTTTTTTCTTTTATACTGCATTTTTGCTATACTTTTTCTATGTCTAGATATGTTTATATATACAAATACTTACCAGTGTGCTACAACTGCCTACAGTATTAAGTGTAGCAACCTGCTGTGCAGGTTTGTAGCCCTGGAGCAACATGCTATGCCATATAGCCTAGGGAGGTACTAGGCTATACCACTTAGGTTTGTCTAAGTACATTCTGTGATGTTCGCACAAAGACAAAATCACCTAACAACCCGTTGCTCAGAATGTATCCCTGTCGTTAAGTGATACATGACTGTATATATATATATAAACTGGTGTGTGCATGTGTGTGTGTGTATGTGTGTGTGTGTATGTACAGGACGACCCTACACCAGGGGAAAATACAATAGAGAATATAATAGAAAAAACTGGGATTCACAATAGAAACAAAAGCTGAAATACCTGGGAATTAATCTAACAAAGGTGACGAGATCATTATGGAAAAAAATTTTAACTCCATTGAAAAAAGACATAAATATCACTAATAAGTGGTTTCAACCCTGGCTATCCATGAGTATCACCAGAGAAGTTTTAAAAAGCACAATTGCTGGATTCCACTCCCTAGAGATTACAACCCAGTTCATCTGTGGTAAATGGGACGTACGTTTTTTAAAAACTATCTAGTTAATTCTAACATACAGCCATGGTTAAAAACTATTTTAAATATTTTTTAAAAAGAAAACAGGAAGGACTCACCCTTCTAGATATCAATACATATAAAAAAAAATGGTAGCAATAAAAACAAAACCACTGCGGATTTAGAACTGGAGCAAAGTGATCAGAAGAGAGCAGGGAGCCTAAAAATAGAGAGGTGGGAGGAGGTGGGAATAGGTGGGAGTGTGTGTGTGTGGACCTTGGGATACATGATAGAGGTGGCGTCACAAACCACTAGGTGATTTAGTAAATGAGACTGGGGAAGGTTGGTTTGCCATCAAAGAAAACGTAGAAACATATCCTTGTCAACTAGGAATGGAGAATGTTTCCTAAACAAAACCCAGAAGGTAAAAAAATAGATGGATCATAACGAAATTAAAGATTCTGTTCAATATTGAAGAAAAAATGTGACAGGTAAAAAAACTAAGAAAAGATATTTGCACCATTTAAAATCCAACAAGAGGAGCCAGCACGGTGGCTCATGCCTATAGTCCCAGCAGTTCGGGAGGCTGAGGCAGGAGGATCACTTGAGCCCAGAAGTTCAAAGCTGCAGTGAGCTGTGATCCGGCCACTACACTCCTGCCTGGGCAAAAGAACAAGACCTTGTCCTTGTCGCCAAAAAAAAAAATTAAAGAAAAATAAAATCCAACAAGACATTAACATCCAGAATATACCAAAAGCAAAAACAAACAAAAAACTCCTGTAAATCAAGGCAGAAAAGGAAAAAGAGAGGAAAAGCTAATTGAAAAAGAGGCAAAGAATACATAAATATCCAACTCACCAAAGGGGAAACACACATAACACGTGATAGGATACTCAACTGCATTAGTAATCAGAGAATTGCAAATAAGAACAATAACACAGCACTTTGTGCCTGTTGTTCCATCTGTTGCATCAGACTGGAAAAAATTATAAGGTCAGAAAATATCAAGTGCCAGCAAGAATGAGGGGAGCAACAGCTGGTGAGAGTGTCAACGAGCACAGCCGCTTGGGATAACAATGTGGCAGTGCTGAATGAAATTATGCACCCGCTGGAGGGAGGGTCCCATGGGGGCAAGGGAGACCGGGAATGTGGACAGATGACGAAAGGAAACGATACAATAAAATAAAGCAGGAGACTCTGCACGGACCAATCATGATAATGTGCCATGAACTAAGCATTAACTCAAGTCTGAGAACCTGACTTGGGGCGGGGAAGGAGGGAGCGGTCCGTGTCATCATTCCTTCACTGAACCAGCAGGATTCAGCTCTGCACACCAAGCACTGGGCCCCATGTTGGGGACCCAGGAGCAGAGGTCATGTCCTTGTCCTCATGGAGCTTACATTCTAGTAAAGGAAACAACAGAAACAAACAAATAAGATGATGATAAGAGTGTGGTAACCTCTACAAAGGAAATGAGTGACAGTGACAGAGAGTGATGGGGGGGGGTCTACTTTTCAGAGGATCACCAAAGAGAGGTGGGCTGTCCCAGATCTGCAGTGAGAAAATTAACCAGGCATTCAGCAAGCCTGGGGAAGAGATGCTTAGGAACTGCACTCAAGGTCATCAAATACAAAGCTGTCATTTTACAGGCAAGAGTGTGTTCTAAAGAGGACTTTCAGGTACTTCCTGTAATTTAACTCCCAGGAACAACCTTTGAAACTCCTGTTATATAAAGTGCAGACAATAACGATTATTGTGAGAGTCCAACATACTGTGACCAAAGAATTCTACCTTTTGGGGGAGACAGAGGAAGGCACCACCTATATGAGTAATTTGTCTCTAAAAAAATGTTTCTGGAAAATTACTAGGATCCACAAACTTTTCCTTCATTCATTAAATATCAACAGAGTATGTATATTTTTTCCCCCAGCACAGTGCTAGGAAAGGAGGATACATAAAAAATGTTCTGTCCTTACCTCAATTTTGTAAGATTCAGGATTCTACTTCTTATTTCATTCACCAAGGGATTTTTATGATTACAAGCCAACCTGCTTGCAATCTACCAGGCATGGTTCTACGAGCTTCTACACATTTGAGCTCACTTAATATTCCCAATAACTGTATTATTTCCACTTTAGAGATGAAAACACAGAGGTTAAGAAATTGTCTGAAATCAAAGAACTAGCAAGCAGCAGAGGAGGGATTCAAATCCAGATCTTTCTAACGTCGAAGCCTGTGTGAACCAACACACCTACATTCCCCCTGGGATCCGCTCAGTGGTTTGCAAAGGGTGACCCTGGGACCAACTGCAACACCAGACCTAGGAATTCATTACAAATGCAAACTGTCAGGACCCACCCAGACCTCTGGGCTGCAGGGCAGCCACCGAAAGTTTCACAGCCCTCCACGTGGTTTCGAGGCATGCTACACTTTGAGAAACACTGGTCTAAACGTTTCAGACTAAGCTTAATGTTAAAAATGAAATGATTACCATTTTGGAAATTCCAAAATGTAAAATTTTTCTATTTAAAACTATAAATAAATCAAAATAACATTAATTCATTTGCTCACTGCCCACTATGTCTCTCTTCGAAACCTGACAAAATGCCTAATCTGTACCCTGATAGAATGTACAAAAAGTATATTCTGATGGGCCTTACGGGGAACTAAGCTAAATTCAAAACATGCAAAGAGCACAGAGGTCTGAACTGACTCTTCAAAAGTTAAATCAGAAGCCATAATAGGAAGAGAAGAAAAATATTTTGAATATCAGCAGCAGCAGCTTTATAAATCTTGGGCCATTAACTCCATAATCCTTTTTCGCCTGGGCTCAACTCCAAATTTTTACTACATCACTTCAACAAATTTCAATTGCCAAAAAAGAAGTTACAACCCTCAGAAATATTTGATTCTCAAGATTCAAACCGCTTTAAGTACAAATATAGAGGAACTATCTTTCAAAAAGGGTGTTTTTATCACAAATGAAGTTAATCAACCCCTAAGGACATATCAGAGCCTCTAACAGTGTCCACTACAGCAAGAGGGGCTAACGTTTGCCTGCCCTACCTACACCTGCCTGTTACAACACCTCCCAGACACTTCTCTTTGCAAAGCTCTTTCCCCAATTCAAGTTCTCAATTTGAGCAGTATAGTTCTGCATGTATTCAAGTTTGCCTATTTCTAATAAGGCCTTTTCATTGCTGTTACAGGGATAGAAGAAAGAGTATGAGAACTAAGTATAATCTAGCACCTATCATATCTTGAAATCTACCATAAACCATAAATCTTTGAAGGTATTCACTTGCATACTCAAGTCATTAATTTTATAAAGTTCAGGATCCTACTTATTTCAAAAATTGAAAATATAAATTTGAAGATTAAGGAGTAGCTAGCCCAAGTTTGGACCACAGGAGAGCCATAAACCTGCCTTAAAATGCTTATTGACCTGATTGTGGCTGTCAAAGGTCAAGAGACCTTCACATGAGGGCAGCCTTTTAATCTGCCTGGCTACTTACAACCACCCACTTTTCGATGCCCACGCTCACCCAAGGGCTGGACCCTATTTAATTTCCCTCTCCTGAATCACCATCAAATCAAATCCCCTGAGAGCCAGCTAGTGGTTCCAAGAAACAAATTACCATTGCTCTCTTCCCCACCCACACAGTGTAACTGAAATAAACACGCACTCCAACCACTTAAATAAAGACTTTCTCATTTAGATTTCTATCCTTCCTTTTAAAAGTCCAGTGTTTTCTTCGAAACATCTTGCAAAATGTAATCATCCCAGCTCATCTTTATTTTCCACGAACACTGCCACATCTACACCTAAAAATGGTTATTGCTTTTTATCAAAGCAACAGTTATGTTTTTTCGTCTCTCTTCTGTAACGGTAACAAGCAAGCCTAACAGCTCATATCAGAGAGAAAAGAATACCCCCGTCTTTCATAAGTAAAGCAATATGGTAATAATGTTCTCCTAAAAAGAACAGATTAAATGACTTTTCAAGAAAAAAACTTATACATGCCAGAAAATTTTTTTCTCCTTAAGCATCTGTTCATAATAGCAGTTAGTGAATAATTTTGCTACATTTACCCACTTCTTTTAAAGACTCAGTAATCCAAGAAAGCAAAGCGTAAGACTGTGCTCAAATACTGCAATCCCAGCGCACAAAAGACTTTCACAAAACGCAAGCCATTAAAAAAGAAAAGTTCAACTATACATAAATCAGGACCAATAAATCTACACTCTGGTGTGGGTTCCTGCCCACAGAGAGAACCAGAGAGCTTTGCAGTAAAAATTATGTCTGAAATTACAGGCATATCTCAGAGATATTGCAGATTAGGTTCCAGACCACCTCAGTAAAACGAATATCACAATGTCACACGAATGTTTGGGTTTCCCAGTGCATATAAAGTTATGTTTACACTATACTGCAGTCTATTACTTGTGCAATAGTATATTTTTTAAAAGCATTGTACATACATTAATTTTAAAATGTTTTATTATTTAAAAAAATACTAACAATCATCTGAGCCTTCAGTGAGTCCAAATCTTTCTGCTGGTGGAGGGTCTTGCCTCGATGTCGATGGCTGCTGACTGATCAGGGTGGTGGGTGCTGAAGGTTGGGGTGGCTGTGGCAATATCTCAAAATAAGACAACAATGAAGTGTGCCACACTGATTGACTCGTTCTTTCATGAAAGATTTCTCTATAGTATGTGATGCTCTGGTAGCATTTTATCCACAGAACTTCTTTCAAAATTGGAATCAATTCTCTCAAACCTTGCCACTACTTTATTAACTAAGGTTATGGAATATTCTAAACCACTTTTTTAGCTATCCATAAGAAGTAACTCCTCATCCATTCAAATTTTATTATGAGATAACAGCAATTCAGTCACATCTTCAGGCTCCACTTCCCATTCTATTAAAAGTCCTCTTGCTAGTCCCACCACATCTGTAGTTACTTCCTTCACTTAAGTCTTGAACCCCTCAAAAGACATGTATGTGGGCTGAAATCTACTTCTTCCAATTTTCTGTTGGTGTTGATATTCTGACCTCCTCCCATAAATCATGAATGTTCTTAATGGCAACTAAAATAGTTCTTTCTAAATTCTTTCTAAAAGATTTTCAATTTACTTTGCCCTGATCTATCAGAAGACTGTCTATGGCAGTTACACGCTTACAAAATATATTTCTTAAATAATAAGACTTGAAAGTCGCAATTACTCCTTGATCCATGGGCCACAGAATCGATGTTGTGTTGGTAGACATGAACAGAAACACTGACCTCCTTGTACATCTTCATCAGAGCTCTTGGGTGACTAGGTGTATTGTCAGTGAGCGGTAATTCTTTAAAGGGAATCATTTTTTCCAAGCAGCAGGTCTCAAGAGTGGGCTTAAAATATTTAGTAAATGATGCTGCAATGAGATGTGCCATCATCCAGGCTTTGTTCTTCCATTTATAGAGCACATGCAGAGTAGATTTAGCATCATTCTTAAGGGCTCTAAAATTTTCGAATGGTAAATCAGCATTGGCTTCAACTTAAAATTTTCAGCTGCATTAGCCCCTAACAAGAAAGTCAGCCTGTTCTTTAAAGCCAAACACTGACCTCTCCTTTCTAGCCATGAAAGTCCTAGATGACTCTTCTTCCAATAGAAAGCTATTTCGTGTACATTGAAAATCTGTTATTTAGCGCAACCGCCTTCATCAATGATCTTAGCTAGATCTTCAGGATAACTTGCTATAGCTTCTCCATTAGCACTTGCTGCTTCGACTCGCACTTTTATATTATAGAGACAGCTTTTCCTTAAACTTCATGAACAACCTCTGTTGGCTTCCAATTCTTCTTCTACTGCTTCCTCACCTCTCTCAGTTTTCGCAGAATTAAAGAGAGTCAGGGCCTTGTTCTGGATCACGCTTTGACTTAATAGAATGTCATGGCTGGTTTGATTTTCTGTTCAGATCACTAAGACTTTTTTCATATCAGCAGTAAGTCTGTTTTGCCCTCTTGTCATTCGTGGTTTCACTGGAGTAGTACTTTTAATTTCCTTCAAGAACTTTTCCTTTACACTCACGACTTAGCTAACTGTTGGCACAAGAGCCCTAGAGTTCAGCCTATTTAAGCTTTGGACTTGCCTTCCTCACTGAGCTTAATCATGTTTAGCTTTTGATTTAAAGTGAGAGATATGCGACTCTTCACTTCAACACTTAGAGGACACTGTAGGGTTACTAACTGGCCTAAATGCATACTGTTGTGTTTCAGGAAATAGGGAGGCCGAGGAGAAGGAGAGAGAGAGGGAACAACTGATGGCTGGAGTAGTCAGAACACACAACACACACATTTATCAATTAAGTTCCATGTCTTATACAGGCACGGTTCATGGCACCCCATAACAATTACAATGGTAACATCAAAGATCACTGATCACAGACCACCATAGCAGACATAATAATGAAAAAGCTTGAAATATTGCAAGAGTTACCAAAATGTGGCAGAGAGACACAAAGTGAGCATATGCTGTTGGGAAAATGGCACCAACAGACTTGTTCCACACAGGGTTGACACGAGCCATCAAACAATGCACAAAAACAATGTAATGTCTTCAAAGTGAAACACAATAAAATAAGGTATGCTCGTACTAACAATTTCCTTCACTTTAAATTAAGCTTTCTTTTCCTTCCAAATAATCTACTAAAACTCACTGAAGTCATTCATTGCAATTCTGTCTGCACTGTAATTACTCAAGAAACAGCTGCTGTACATTTATTTGTATCTTTGTCAGTGAAATGTTTATAATAAGAAAAAAAAAAACTGTTTGATCTCTACAAAAACCAGCATCCAGTGCACCATCTAGTGGAAGTCAGGTAATAATCGTAATTAATTTAAAAAAAGAAAAAAAAGAAAAAAAATCCACAGAAACCCTGAAAAACACCAGGGGGGGTGGGGGGAGGGGATTGGGAGTGGAGCAAAAGCCTCCGATAAGAATATAGACAAAAATTTTACAAACAGCCAAAATCTCTTTCCAATGTCCCACAGTGAAGGAGGGCTGGGCTCATCAGAAGAAAGGACTCATTTTCTTTATAAATGAACAGATGATAAAAATTTCTTTATGGGAATTTTTGATGGAGTGCTACAAATTTTAATTTGACTGGTTAGAGAATATTAAGTAAAGGCACTAAAGCATAAATAGGTAAATAAACGCAGGGGTAGACTGACTGCCTTCTGTAAGAGATGCCTTATGTGTTTCACAAATAAGTCATGTCAAAACGTGTATGTAACATGCCACAGATGTATTAGCCGCAAAACAAGACATAACTTCACGATTAGAACAGTTCAGTAATTCATTAGCCATTTTCATGTTCCTGATAACTAAATTTAACACAATCTAACAATTTTTTACAGTTTCCTACGCCTTGATATCATGCAAGAGGTTGCTCCCAACTACCCATTTAAACCGGCTCTACGCTAATCCCCAAACTCCCTTGCTTGAGTTATTCTAATTAAGAAATTATTTTTCAACCTTTCTATAAATTTACAGTAAACATCTCCCAAAACAAAGCCATAAGTCATGACCAAAATACATTACACTTCATTTGCATTTGCCTTTAGCATATTAATTATTTGCATTTCAATTAATTATTTCCATTTCAATTCAATTCAATTGTACCAAAGTCCACTGCTAAGCCAGAGATGCAAACATAAATAAGGTTCTCTCATTTGGAAAGCCTCCCAAAATTTAACACAGAGATTTTTCACATAGCACTGAGTTTTGTTCATTTTGTTTTGCCTGTGTGGAAAATTACCTTTCTGATAAAATTCAAACTATCTTAGCAACCTAGGTGGAGGGGAAAAAAAAAAAAAACAAACAAACCTCAGAGATAATATCTCTTTACTTGAAAACAACCATCTCCATCTCTGACTGGTGTACATGTGATCAAACTGGTATGCAAAAGCTTGCCTGATGGTGGGAACCTTACCCAGATCTTGGATTAAATCCATCACAGGTATAAAAATGAAATAGGAGTGAAGTGACTGGAGTAGAATTCCTTTCACGTCTGGGGCTTTCAGCTTGTGCACCTGGAAAATGGGCACGGTGTGCGCAGTCTACTTCAGGAGAACAGAGGATGGCATGCTGCAACTGACACAGTGCAATGAGATTCTCAACTAAAAGACTTAAACGGAAAAAAATTCTGTTTTGTAGAATCAGAATGGACCTGGACAGAGAGAACACTCTCCAAGGGCCATCACAGTGACATTACTGCTAAAAGTCAGTGACCTCCATCATTCGGTTGTGAACAGATGGTATATTCAGCACGTCACAGGCAAGGTACCAGCAATTCAAGGTGCTTCTTTATAAGTAAATCAAATCATGGAATTGCCCAGAATTTCTCTGCGAAGTATTACTGCACGAGTAGCAGGTGCATCCCTGTAGCCTAAAGTCCGGGGACAGCGTTTAGAGAGGCTTTTTTTTTAATTTGAACGCCGTTTTTAAAATAAGAAAGAAGAATCACAATTCTACGCCCACATGGCAGAGTGACAGAGGCAGGTCCCACCCCACGACCCTTCACACCCTCGCGGCATCCTCAGGAACGACCCCCCCCGCCCCCAGTCCTACCGCACGGCCCCCGCCTGGACCCAAAGGTGAGCTACGCGGCCGGTGTACCTGGCGCTGACAGGAAAAGCCCCAAACAAGTTCACGTGAGAGGCTGCTTTTAATTTAAAAAATAGCTAAAGAAGTAAATAACGTTAACGTGCATATCGCACAGCCAAGCGCCGTCTCCGGCAAACGTGCCACAGCCCGACCCGAGCGAAGACGCCTCTCTCGCTCAGGGGAAGATCGGCCGCCGGCTCAGCGCTACTCACCGGCAGTTCCCCGTCCCTCGGAGCCCGGCTCTGTACCGCTCCGCAGTCCCGCTCCGCCTGCCCGTGCCCGCCCCGGTTCGGCGCCGCCTCCCCCCGGAGTCAGGGGTCCCGGGTCCCGCCCGCGCGCCCGCCCCTCCCCCGCCGGCTCCGCCCCCACCGCGCCGCAAGGTGCCGCCGACGCCGCGGGCTCCCGGGCGGAGGCGCCTCGAGGCGGGCGGGAGGCGGGCAGGAGCGCTGCCGGCTCGGCTCGGCCGGCGGCGGAGCAGCGCGGGGAGTGGACCCCGGCCCGCGGCGACCCCGGCCTCGAACCGCGCGGCAGCCCGCAGCGCCCCTTACCTGCCCTGGGCGGCCGCGGTTCGCGGGAGGCGGTCGCTTCGGCCCCTGCAGCCCGGGCCCGAGGCAAGGAGGCAGCGACCGCCGCCGCCGCAGAGGACAATCCAGAGCCGGCGAGCTCGCACCGCCGCGGTTAGCGCAGGACGCACAAGCCCAGCGGGAGACCGGCCCCCACCTCCGGCCCAGCGAGGAACCCGCTCGGCCCCCGCCCTCTGGAGGGCGGGGCCGCGGCCGGGGGGCGGGGCAGCACTGGGGCCGCACCGCCCGCGAGGCGTGAGCGCCGCGGTCGCTTTGTAAGAGACGCCTGCTGATAGGCTGCGAACGGGTAGGCGTCGCAGACTTGAAGACAGCCTCTCAAACAGAACTTTCTCATTGGTTGGCACAAGAAAACAAAGCCGGGGTCTCATTGGTGACCGCTCTGTAGCTCCTCCTCCTACTCGCAATCCAGGCAAGCTCCGCCCCCGCCCGCCCGGCTCGCCTGCCCTTGGCTACTCACCTCAGGCGGCTGCGGAGCCGGGCGCTGTTGACGGACCGCAGAGCCCTGGGGAGAGCCCCGGTGCCCAGGCTCGTTCGCCGGATGCCAGCTTTCTTCCCCCCCGCGAGTCTTTGACTTCCGTATGAACGTGATGAATAAAACCTAAACTTTTACAACGTTTGGATTCAGAGAGGTCTCCCGGGTGTGTTAAAAATGCAGCGTGAGATTCAGAGGATATCGTCATACGCGGAGAAAACGCATAAAATGTCTGCACCTTTGGTGACATTGTGGGCGACTGTTGTTCTTATTACCTTTCTGTGTTCCATACTCAGGGTGTATTGATTTCATGATTAGGATAAAAAACAATTGAAAAAATAGAAAAATGAGTAAGATGTAGAGAATGGTGAAGACAAAGTTTGAGGATGGCCCCAGCACTGGCTCTCCCGCAGTAGAAGGAATCACACAGTAAATATACTGCACATCCGAGGGCTCTCCAACAGCGTGGGCTGTGTCAGCCCCGTTAGCGCTCTTAAAGAACCGTACAGATGTGCCTGAGGTGCCCCGTGCACCGTCCTAAGTAAAGCAGATGGCGTTACACTGTATACGGAATTACTGGGAAACTCCCTGATAGGAAAAATTTAGAATCCATAGTACAAAACCAATAAAGCTTTAGCAAAAGAAAGAAAAGAAAAAGCAAGCAACAGAAAGAAATTCAGACGATATAAATGGAAAAATTCGGCTAATGGAGAGAATTACATGAAAGAAAAGAATGTGACAACACTTCGAAATGTGACACAGACTTTGAAAATCAATAGCGGAGGGAGAGGGAGGAAATTGAGATAAGGATCAATGACCCACAGCTAAAGTCATCTGAGCTCTCCCACCCCATCAGCCAGGCCTGGTGGCCTCCAGCTTGTTTGCGAGAGGTGAAGTGGATCTGGCCTGGGACCACTCTCACTGAACTCCCTCTAGCTGCCTTAGCATTCTGCTTGTTCTTCTTGTCATTCCTGTGAAGTTCTAAAAGAGGCTATTTGAAATTAAACACTTCCTCCAACAACTCTAAATTATAGTGAAAAAAATGAAGATGGACAAAAATCAAACCTAAGGAAGGAAAGGAACGTTAAGGTCAACATAAACTTGAGAAGAAGTAAGGACGAAACACCTGATACAAAAAATAGGACAAATCTTTTATTCTCTCTTATTTCCTGAGAATAGGTAAAGCTCTTTGGAAGACCTCGTTACCTAACAGAGTTTTTAAAGAACCCTTGTAATAAATGGAATGCTAAACAATAGTCAGAAAATATGTGTCCCAGAGTAAGTACTTTGAGCAAGTAACTTAGTTTTGAAATCTAATTATTTTTGAATTATGTAAAAAAAAAAAAAGGAACTTAGCATTGCCTAGTATAAACAAACTGGAAAGAACACTCTCCAACATTTTTTTCCATGAAAATGCCTGAAATTCCACCACTAACATTCTTTCTTTAGGATAAATAATTTATCTCTAAGATTATTCTTTTATTCATTAACTCATCAAACATGTAATCAATATTAATCATCAAATACTAGATTCTGCAATGAACAAGGTACTCTGAGAGTAGCCTGGAACAAGACAGACTTGAAGCTATTTTTATCAGTAGAAGAAGATAACGAAGCAGTGAGCGGATAAACTTACAGAGCCAGGTAAGGACAAAGAAGAAAACAGTGGTGAGAGGGACAGGGGAGATACTTTATTTTGAGAAGGGAGAAAGAAATGCTCTAAGGAGAAATGGTCTAAGAGAAACACTCCAAGATTTGAGTTTACACCTAAAGGAGGAAACAGCAGCTTTGCAAAACTCCAGGACAGAGGAAGCAACAAGGGCAAAGGCCTTGAAGTTGGAAGAAAAGTGATGAGTTGGTGGAGCAGAGAAGGCCAGTGTGGGTATCCTGGCACATAAAGGGAATGGTGCCACACAGGTGAGAGAAGGATGCGGGGCCCTGTAGGCAATGGTAACAAGTTTGTGTTGTATTTCAAGGATTCCTGACAGGGGTAACATTAAGTTGCTCATGTTGGAGTAAAATCATTATTTTTTTTTTTTCCTTTTTCAGAGTCACCAGAAAAATGGGGCATTCATTCATTCATTCAGCCAGACCATCAGACATAGATCTATTAAGAACCTAATGTTTGCCAGGGACAGGTTAGATCTGGGGATATAACAGTGCATAAAACACACACCCCCAGGTGGATCAGTACAAGCTGTTATCACACAGGTGGTGGAGACATCAAGGATGCTATTGGCACACAATCCTGAAAGGGCCCAGAAAGTCATCCTGAACAAAATGAGGAATAAGCTGAAGGATGAGTCAGAGTCATCCCAGGAAAGGGGCTAGGGTGCTAGACCCAGAGAACAGCAGAGGGACATTGGGCACCTGGCAGGGAGAGGGGAACAGAATGCAAAGCCATAGAGACCATTGCATAAAAAGTCAACTTTCCCTGCATTGCAAGCTTGCCTAGCATGGATGGGCCCAGAGTGTTGCAACAAATCGGTGATGCTATTCTGAATGCATGGGAGCTGAGCAAAATATGAGAAAAAAAAGTCTGATTGTTGTTTAATATCATCATCTCCTTTATTCCTCCAACAAAAGTCATTAAAAATAGTGAGTACTTATTTTTAACCATGACATTCCTTTTAGGATCCTGATGGTTAACAGTATTAATCCTGTTTGACCAGAAGTAGGGCAGAGCTGAAGCCCTTGGAACAGAGACCCACTCTCTTGGTCCCAGCCTCTCCCTCTGGCTCTTGGCACAGCTCTCTTCCTCTTTATCAGCTGAACTTCCAACACTAGCAGATACCTGTAAGGGAAGACAGCCAGCTCTCACTATGGAGGACCAGAAAGAGAATATGCTGGAAATTAGGAAATGCCAAAGTATCTCAATACATCTAGCTGATTGTGGTGGGTGTGCCAAAAGATACAGCAACTAAATAAAAAATGTAATCTTTGAAATATTTGGCACAATGCCTCAAAGCCACTGAAAAGTAACCTCTGCACTCTAATGATAAGAGGACAGAAATTCATTATAAAGATAGAAGGATGTATCAAAGGGTGTATAACAGATCCCAAAGGCAAAAATAACTCAGTCCTCAGGAAAGCCGGGAGCCAAGACCTGAAAAACCATGAGGAACATGGCTGGGGGGGTCTCTCTGTCTCCAAACCTGGTACACTCTCTATACTTCAGCTCTGTTCTCCTGCTCTGAAAACAAGCTTTTCTGGCTCCTGTGTCCAGGGGTCAGAGTAAAGTCGTTCCAGAGTTGCACACACAGGGACTGAATCAGCTCCCTAACCCTACCCAGAGGTGATGGGGGTAGAGGGGGACTTACATGGCTGCCAGGGCCTTCCCCTGTTGATGAGCAAATATTCCCCAGAGAAGAGGCTTCTCCCTGGGCAGATGAGCAGATAGGCATGCACTGTGCCTCCCATGTTTTCAGTAGCCAGGCAATGGGGCTCCATTTTCTATTCAGCGAAAGTCTTTGCCTATTGTTTATGTCAAATCGGAGATCCAGCGGCCAAGGCCAACGATTTTTTTGGCTGATTTTCCCACTTTCTCTGGAAATCTCTCTACTTCAGTTTCAAGTTGCCATTCTTGTTTAGGTCTTCTACTAATTCCCTCTTTCCCGGTCTGAAGTATACCTCCTGACCTCATTTTATTTAAAGAGCAAAAGCTCCTGCCAGGTTGGTGAACGCCAGTGCACAAGCCCACTGTTGCCGACTCAGATGAGACCAGCGCGTAGAACAAGCAGGACAGAGGGAAGAAAAGAAGCAGGTGGCAAACCTTTGTCCCCCGCGGACACTTCACTTGGGGATTCAGAGAAGATCTGCCCCTGTCCCTGGATGAAAACTTGGGTGATCCCATAACTTTTCTGATAGCTCATAAGTAATAAAAATCCTTTGGTCAGTTCAAGTCAAAAAATACAGTTTCAATTTAGAAACTTAAATGTGAATGCCAAAATTTGGATCAATGCTTCGAACTTCATTCAAAGGTAGACCTTCCCTCTGCTTCCCCCACTAGGGTCCAGGCAGGCAGGCTTGGACTCCCAGCAAGGGGAAGGGATCCTTCTCTCTGTCCCCACAGACCCCTCCTTCAAATTCATGATGCAAGGAGAAGGGGGAAGATTCCAGGGCTAGCAAGGTCATGCTTAGGGGGTTTGCTCTCTGAGCCTGGCCAAAGAACTTTCCTTTGGGGTGCTTCCCGACAGTCTTAGAGACCTGCACTTGAAACATCTGATGGCACCTCTCATGACCTTGGCAATGCAGTTTTCTGTGGCCACCACTTCTGCCTTGGTTCCTAGTGTCCCGCAGGCCACTTTATATAGTCTCCTATTGTGTTGGGGGCGTGGGATGGAATGGTCACTTGTCCTCCTCAGTTTTTCCTCATAGGTGGGATTTAAACGCCATCAGCCTAGTTCTCTCTAACGAATGGCTCTCACCTGGTCCTCCAGAAACACTCAGACGTACTTTACTCCCCTTGGTAGGAGAAGTGCGCCTGGCTCCCTGTGGTGCAGACAGGTCTTCGGGTTCTCTTCCTTTCCCACCCCACACCCTCTGCTGCCTCAAGCCAGCACCTTCAGCCACTCCACTTTAGACATGCTGAGGTAAGGTCAGACACCCCAAATTCCAGAGGACACAAATCAAGCTGTGCTCATGACACTCCCCTCTCTAGTGAGTTTGGAAGGAATAGGAGTCATAGCACCGCTTTCTTCAAAGAAATTTCTTCATAGATCCTTTCCTCAGTTCCGTTTCCAAAGCCCTTTTACGATCCTATTTTGGGTGAGGGATTTTTAAGAGTCACCAAGGGGCTACGACATTTCCTTTGAAGATTTGCTTCTTGCTCTGGTAACTTACTTGAGGGTTTCACATCTAGCGTCTCTTACTGACTCAGTCACAACTTTACATCGTCCGTACTGATGGGAATCTGTAAAAGCTACTGATGTTAATGGACACCAAGGCCATAGGACGAAGAAAACTTGTTCTCAAAAATCATACTGTCAGGAACTTCCGCTGTTTGGTTATCAAGGGGAATTGAACACCTGCTCTTACCTGGATTTTCAGAGCCCGAGGGTCAGATCCCCAGCCTGGATGTAGACCTTCAGTTCAGGGATTTGGGGACACAGCAGTCCACATTTAACTTTATACATTCCAAGGAAATAGAATCCTGAATCTGTCCTTCAGGCCAGACGTCATGTTAATAAAAATCTTACTAAATGTTAATAAAATATTACAGCCTTGCTCTGCTTTGAGTCTATCACAACACTGTTTCCTTCACATTTTACCTAAGCTCCACTCTGTTCCCAAGTCCTGCAACAACCTTGTCTCTTCCTTTGTTTAGTGAGACCCCCTGTGGGTCGCTTAGAGCACTCACCCTTGTTACTTTCACAAACCCAACCAAGTTAGGCTACAGGTTTTCGGTGCTGGTGTTTGGCTTCATCATTAACCACCAGTTCTTCCCAACACAGGTTACTACTCTCACTTTCAAAGCTTCCGTCTTCGTATCTGTCTTCATCTCCTGCTGCCGCCTCAAGCCACACAAACCCATAGCCACCAGCATTCCATCACCAGAATCTTCCAGAATCCTGCAACTACAATTCCATAACATGCAAAATACAGTAAACATATGCATATGTGGGAACAATAATACCTATAGTTTCAAACAAAAGAAAAAATGAGTCATTTCCTTATACCATTAATTGGCAACAATATTAAAATTACCTGAAGGGCTTTTTCAAATTACACGAGCCCTGAGATGCTGATACAATCCTCCTCGTCATTCTCTCCCCAAACACACACACCTGGCTCTACCTCATACAGCAGGGACCTGTTCGTGAGGGCAGAGTACCCTCAGGTGTGTTTGGGAGGAGTTTAGAAGCTCTATCCCTCACTAATTTCATACACCAATTATCAAGATTCTAAGTCTGTAAGTGCGAGGAATATCTTTTTCTTAGCTAAAAATACAAGCTCGATCTTGCTTATAAATGAAATGAAAGAAACTGTCCCCATAATGGCAGGGGACATTTGTTTGACTTATTCACCACCGCATCTCCCGTGGCATCACGAGTCTGACATGAGCAAGTGTCAGTGAGCATTTGCTGAGTTAATTCATTTGGAACTCATTTTTAAAACGGGAGAGTTTTGATCCACCAATTGTACCTGAGCAAGAAATGTTTATCTAAATAACTAGTTATTAAATATTTACTGTGGTCCTTTCTATTCAGTTTTGTCTATTTGGCAACTCTTCAAGGCTGGTTTCTCACACAATCTGTGATTGGCTGCCTACTCAAGGACTTGTGTGTAAGCTGAGAGCTATCTGATAACTAGGAAGAGTAGGGGTGAGGAATGAGAGAGAGCATGATATGTGGGGGGTCTAAAGTTGGATTACTGGTGACTCCATGAACACCTCTATACAGATTTGTATGTGGGCCCCAGCATAGCCCAATAAGTTCGTGGATGATAAAACACATTAAAGATGCTGATAATTGCTTAAATGCTGATATGCTAACTTGAGGAGCCTCAGCCTGTTTGTGATTTGTTCTTTGGTTATTCAAACAAGATGTGCCTTGTAATACCTACATCTGTCTGATTGAAATATACCTCTATGTGTGTGCATATATACACACACACACATTATATATAAAATACTTAGATTCTCATACCAAAGAACCTTCCATCCTCCTTCTTGCTGAAGTCTGAAAAGCTATAAATTTGAACTAATTTGGAGTCATTTTTAAACACTCTTCATATCTATAGTGTTTGAAGTTGGAATGAGAAAATAAATTTTTAAATTGCATTTAGTTTTTTAAAAAAAAAAAGATCAAAAATCCTACTGACAAGATTATCAATTGAGAACACATGCACAGTACCAAAAAAATCAGACTCATCACTTTTTAGCCATACTCATGTGTAAGAATAGACCTAAAGAGCTAAGAACATCTCCACTTTGTAACATGTATAATTGAGACAAGCATTTTCCATCCAGAAAGGAGGCCATTGATAGGAAAGCTGGAGAAAAAAATACGTAGATAGTGAGATGAGTTGTTCAGAGTTTATATTTAATTAAGCTCAGTCATCTTTGTACTTACCACGTTGTGTTCCCGAGGGGGAGTCGCGAGCAAAGTTACTCTTGCGCTACTTACGTTATCCAGAAACTACAGCATCATTAATTAGTGCTGACCTGGAAAGCAGAAGCTTCCTCATCTCCCCACTTGAAAACTGAGTAGCTCCTATTCCACATCGAGAATTGGGAAACGTGCAAGGAGGAGCTATAGCCAAAGAGAAAACCACAGTCCCGTGGCAGGAGGGCAGTCTGAAGATGTGCGCGCAAAGAGGACGTTTTGGGGACTCAGGCTGCCCTCCCAGCCAAGATGTTACTTCAGAAGACAGGAGCCTTTTGCTCCATTGCTCCGATTTTCTTAACCCGTAGCTTTCTCGTGACTATCACCTTCATCAAAACATTCTCTCTCTGGTAGATGGGCAGGAAACAAAGAAACTTAATAGATAAGACTCTGATGCATATGAGTTTAAGTTTTAAGATTTAAAAAAATGAAATCATGTAATCAAAAAGATATAAAGAGGGCTGGGTGTGGTGTCTCAGTCCTGTAATCCTAGCACTCTGGGAGACCGAGGCAGGAGGATCGCTTGATGTCAGAAGTTCAAGATCAGCCGCAGCTCTACTAAAAATAGAAAGAAATTAGCAAGGCAACCAAAATAGAAAAGATTAGCTGGGCACAGTGGTGCACACCTGTAGTCCCAGTTACTCAGGAGGCTGAGGCAGGAGGATCGCTTGAGCCGAGCAGTTTGAGGTTGCTATGAGCTAGGCTGATGCCACTGTACTCTAGCCTGGGCAACACAGTGAGACTCTGTCTCAAAAAAAAAAAAAAAAAGAGACGTATTAAATAGTAACAAATTTAAGAATGCAAGATATACATGACAGACCTGAAGGTTGACTAAAAAGATTAATATCCCCACAGAGAAGACTCATTTATGATATTTGTAATTTAAGGTTATGATCATGCTCTATAAACTGAATAATAACTTTTTCAACTAAGGAGCATCTGTGCTGTTTAGAATGGCTGGTTCCTGTTAACAAATGCCAAATATTTTCATTTCCACACTAGTGATTTGTCCTAGGTTCTATCAATATTGTTATGTGTTGATACTTCATCTTACTTGTCATTAATGACTGTTATTCATTCAACAAACGTTTATTGAGAGCCTGCTATGTGCCAGGTATTGTGGTGAGTACCGGATTAGGGGGAATGAAAACAAACACAGTTAAGGCAAAATTCACAGGCTCTGGAGTTCACAGAATTCTGATTTGTGTATTTGCAATCATTGTTGCCAATATGGGCATTTCCCCGGGGCCCATCTCCAGCGCAGCGTAATGATTACACAGGCAACGAACTGTGGAAGCGGGCAGGAAACAAAGGTAAATAAGGCGAGTGGTTCATGAATAGAATAAGCACCTGCTGCAGGACTTCGGCTTCCGTGTATGTCAAAGACAGCAAATTTAGAACGCAGCCCAGATGATTCTGGGAAAGTTACAAACTGCTGAATCCCCAAAGGAGAAGCATGAACAGTAAGGTTAGCGGCCTGATAAACTCGATGACAGTCTCAGGCTAGACACTAACGCTAGAGGTGTGACCTTGGACATCTCGTTTACTTTTCAAAGGCTGTTTCTTTATTAATAATATATATGCAGTGATTAATCTACCCAAGAAATCACAAACTGGAGGTATGTTGGGCACATACACAGTTTGTAGAAATTTGGGTTCATTGCCAATATTTCAAAATCGGGAAAATTTCATGTTAAAATCTAACTCACCAGTTTCTATTTTTAAAAAATGGCCAGGCGCGGTGGCTCACGCCTGTAATCCTAGCACTCTGGGAGGCCGAGGCGGGCGGATTGTTTGAGCTCAAGAGTTCGAAACCATCCTGAGCAAGAGCGAGACCCCGTCTCTACTAAAATTAGAAAGAAATTAATTGGACAACTAAAAATATGTAGAAAAAAAAAAAGAAAAGGAAGACATGGCAGGCAGATGCACATTTCCACGTGGCGGCGTTTGCCGGGAGCAGAGAGTTGTGCCCCCCTTAGCGCTGGCACGTGTCTTGCAGTCTGTGGCGTTCCACGCCCCCCCAGCTTCACTTACCCCCCGGGCACCACCTGGCTGCTCTGTGTAGACATTTGAGTTTGCATCTCGTGAACCAGATAATTTTTAAAAGCTTATTGTTGTTGAAAGCTACAGAAACTGTTTCAAGTTCGTATAAATTAAAAATATGTATGCAACAGGGAGAAGAGACAAATCTCCTATCCAGAAGAATTCCAAATAATTTGTGTAAATACTCCGCCCTCAAAGAAGTGAGGCATACCGCCCCATCCCTTAAGTGGGCTGCGCATAGCGACCTCCTTCCAAGATGGTAGCACAGAAAGGGAGGAAGGGGAGAGTGGACAAATCTGACTCGCAGGACCTCAGCCAGGTGAGCAAGGTCAACATCAACAGAGATGAAAAATCATGTTACCTGTGTATGGCCGTCCTCCCCAGAACCCAGAACCCCAGTCTCACCACAAGAACGATATCAGAAAAATCCCAACGAAGGGGCATTGGACAAAATGCCTGATCAGTACTCCTCAAAATTGCCAAGGTCATGAAAAACAAGGAAAGATTGAGACTGTCATAGCCGAGAGACTGTTATAACTTAAGGAGACATTAAGCAAATGTAATATAGTACCTTGAATGGGATCCTGGAATAGAAAAAGGATATCATAAAAAAAATCAGGAAATCTAAATTAAGCACAGGCCTTAGTTAATAACAGTGTACCAATACTGCTTCATTAATCATAATAAATGTACCATACTAATATAAGATGTTTATAATAACTAGGAATGAGGTACATGGGAATTCTCTGGACTGTCTTCTCAATTTTTCTGTAAATCTAAAACGGTTCTAAAAAACAAAGTTTATTTTGAAAAGATTATATTATATATGTATGTGCTTGCATATAAACCTATATAGGAAGGATACCGAAGTATCTCAAGGAATCGGTGGAAAATTTGGACAACCAAGACTTGAGTAGAAAAAGTCAGCTTTTCGGCAGCCTCTTTATCACACTGGCTTTGATGTGACTCAGCTCCGTCTGTCTCAGGCTTTGTGTCTCTCAGTTCTGGATTTCAAATTCCTCAAAGAGGAATTGCTTCAGTCCCTGGGGAGGAATCAAAGTCGGGATCTATCACTCGTGTCCAAGGTTCTGTGGGAGAGTCACGGCCACTGTACACATGCCTCTCTAGGTGATCATTTTCATAAAGAAGGAACCAGAAAGTTCCCTTTCAGCTCTGAAATGCCAAGAAAAGATTATAAGAGAAGAGGCTTAACTGATGAGGTCAATGTCCTAAACACTGAGGACAGATATTCCAAAACAAAGGAGCATCCTTGTCATTTGCACTTGCCATTTATACATGCTGGAAAAGCTTCTGTGCTAATTGGGAAATTTTACAAAATTATATAAGATCGAGATTTATGCATATTGTTTTCTATAAAGATTGGTTTAGCCCCCAGTGCTCATGCTGACTCTCCTGACTTCTAGCCACAATCCCTTTTATTTTGATAAAATGCTGTTAAAGGAAAAGTCTAATGTAGTCACTGTAATAGAAAGCAGGGACGTTTGCCACGTTGCCACAGTGGCAGGGCGGTGAGGCCGATGCAGACCAGCCAGGAGAGGTATAGAGTGGCCACCACCTCTGCCCGTGCAGTTGGTGTCTTGGCACAAATTAGGAACTGGCACCCTTCCTCAAGATGCTTGACTTCTATTTGTGGGAAAATTATTATAATGTGCTGCTTTGGTTAGAACAAGACATTTTGCTAACATCTGCCAGGAATGTGTCATAATAAAAATACAAATGCCTGCAGCGTGACCACGGTGCCCTGTGCAGTACACAAGCTGCACAGCCATATGTTGCTGCCCTGGGTGCCATCGTCTACTAGGAGCACGTGTCATCTATTTAGAGTCTTGGCGACCTCGAGCTTAGTTTCATACCTTGTCATATGTAATCCGATAAGAGTGGGCATTCCAGCTACCACGGGTAATCGTTATTTTGTTTACCTTGGACTGAAATAAGAATTTAACTCTTGGATTGTTCTACAGTCACAATTTCCTGAACCATAACATTCATCGCACAGGGATGGTACAACCGTTAAATGAAACGAGACATCAAAGCACAGAGCCTGGCAGATAAGGAAGCTTCCATTGAGCTCGAGCTCGCCTCCACTTCCTTCCCGACGTAACAACGCAAGGCAGCTCACCAGCCCAAGCAGGACTCTCTGCTGAAAGGCAACAGGAGAGTTCTCGGGACAGTACTGCTATGCATACGGCCTGCATTTCTGTGTGCAATGGAAATGTTTTTACTTATCCTGCTTAAATGACGCCAAATCCAAATATCATACATTCTCTGTACACAAACTGTGTTTTCTCTTCACAAATTCTGTTGCAACAAGCATATTACAACTTCTGTTTATTAAAGAACTAATTCCTAAATGTCATATGATGAAGCTTTAGAAATCAGTGTCAAAGACTTTTTTTTCCTTAAAAAAATGTTTGCTTGTTTTATCTACCTAGATTGAGATCGTGTATCTTAAGTTAACCATATTATGAGTTACATTTGGCTACAGGGAGGTAAATTGAGGACATAAATTCAGAGAAGGTATTTAAATATTGACAATGCCTTTTATAAAAATACGTATTGTATCCATCTAGATGTTGTCTCAGAAAGGGAAACTGTTCTGTTTTTAGGGTGCCATGGGAGGTCTTTATATTTTATTCTCCAATCACACATAGAACATCTCTATATAAAGGAGTTAGCTAGTATCCGAAGAAGAAAAGTGTGAGAGATCAATGTAAATCGAGGGGAAAAAAAATAAGTCAAGGGAGAGAAATACTAGGTAGGTTGAGAAGCTACCCTGGAGGAGGGCATTCCTTGTGGAGTACATCATGAATAAACTCTCGGAGGCAACGATGAGCTGTATATGTTTGGAGGAAAATGAGGATACCAGCTGGCACAAAAGATTTCTGTAGGGAAGGGTTGGACAGTCATGGAATGACCTAGATTGCCAGGCTGGGAAATTTGGACCTGATCCTAAAACCAATACGAGTTGCTGAAGATGTTTTAGCTTGTGAAGAAAATGGCATTTTAGGGCAATTCATCTGGTAGGGGAACACAAAAGAGAGAGACTATTTCAAAGTAAAATAATTGAAATTATTATTTTATTTTATTTTTTATAATGACAGTGAGAAAGAGGATCCTTATAATAAGCCTTCCTAAAAAATAATACGGCTACCGAAGTCACCAGTTATTTAGCAATAGTAAGTCTTTGTTTCACAATCATGGATGTTCAGTTATCTGTTTTCATTAATTTAGAATAATTACTTAATTTCTACCTCAAATCATATATTTATCCACTTCCAATTTTTAAAAACTGATGTGTTTTGGGTTTGGGTTTTGTTTTGCGGTGGTTCGTGACACAGGAAGGCCCTGGAAATGGCCCCTGGCGAGGCTCACCCGCAACCATGACGCTATTCAGGGCGGACAGAGGGTTCCCTGGAGCTATGCATGGCGGAAGACGCTCTCCGGGCCCAGCGCCCACTTGGACACATGGTGCTTCGAGAAGCTTCCCCTGCCCTGGGAAGACAGGTGGCTCATCACCCCAGAGGTCTAGCCCAGGCCAACATTTGGATCTGGAAGCTTTGAAACCTTAATGGGACTGGTAGAAACCAGAAAAAAAAAAAAGCTGATATTTCAAAATATATGAGCAGCTTTCCATCCTGCAAAAAATAGAGACCAGGATATATCTTTGGGGCAGACTATTCTGGAAAACAAGAAAAAGGTTAATTTTAGATATGAAAACAGATGTCAAATGAGAAAAGATCTTTTCACATTATTGCTCCAAACATTGAAATTGCTACCTGCTAAATAACAGTCATAGCAAACATTAAGTATCTGACTCGGATTATCTCACACAGACCTCACGAGTTTATTATTCCTATTTTACAGTGAGAAAACTGAAGCTAGGGTGATTAGGTGGATTGCCCAAATTTAGGTGATTAATAATTGGCAGAGCTGGGAATCGAACCTGTCTGCCTCCTGCCAAAGTCAAAACGCTTCACTATTATCCTAAACCCTCCAGTTTAGCGGTTTATTTTTCTAGAAATTTTTTAAAGAATTTGTTTAGACTGCACTATACCTGTAAGCCATGATTTGTTTTTGTAGAAGGGTGTGTTTAGCTGTAAGATAAAGAAGACAGAAACTTCTCTTCTGAAAAACTTGCAGAGACACTGGGTTCATTTTGTGCCACTTCCAGGCCGTGTGACAAAATGAATCACAGAGCCAGGGAGAGGACTGCTCTTCCATCTTATCTGAAGAGCCCTCCACTGCAGGACTTGAGAGCAACTTAGCAGGCAGTTGGCAACGGCAAGGAGAAGTAGAGCAGGAGAGAGAGGACAGGTGGAGATTTTGTGTTGCTGAAGCAGATGGGACATTATTACCCCTATAAAAGCTGGGCTGTCTTGTGGTCCCTGTCCTGAGGATGCAGTATTAAAATAAACATTAGTTCAGACAACCTACGAGTTATTCAAATGTTTCCTGTTTCTCTAAAAAAAAAGATGAATGATTCTGGGAGGGGGGTCAGAAGAAGGTTTGCACAGCAAAGCTTTGAAAAACCCTCTCTCTGCATCTGAAACACCCACTCTCCAGAGACATGGTGGCCGGTCCCCGACCTCTCTCTCTCTCTGCCACTTTCAGCGCTCACTGACACCCTGCCCTCGTGGATCTTGTCTTTCCTTGCCACTGTCTCTTTCCTTAAATTTCTTCTCTCTGGACTTTCCCACAGGTAAAACTCAGTCCTTTCTGGAGCTCATTCCTTCTCTGTCAATTCTCCAGTTTCTCAGGCCAAAGCCTGCTCTGTAAAAGCTCAGGAAGACAAAATTCCTTTTAGTGAGAGGGGAGAGCTATAAACATTCGTGTATTAATATGATTTTATTTGTATCAAAGCATCAGTAAGACCTGGTGAGACAGGCGGTGCTCCGTTCACATGTCATCTGAAAGACTCCTTTTGCGTCCGTTTCTCCATTAGGAAACCCCAGTTAAAACCAGACTTTGTTTTCCCCAAAATACAAATCCTAAGCTTGGGAAGGATTGCCGCTTCAAGAATTATGAAATGACCGGGCGGCTTCAGTCTCCAGTCCTGGAGCCACACTGCCTGGGCTTGATGGCTTGGATGCTGGATAACTGAGGGTACAATATGCCACCTCTGCAAGCCCTCAGGTCCTCCTTGCAAAACCGAGATTCAAACACTCATTAAACAGACACTACTGAACATCTACTATGTGCCAGGCACATTTTAGGTTCTGGGGATACACAATGAACAAAACAAAACAAAATCCCTGCCCTCATAACTAAGCACTCTAGTGGGACGATAATGGCTGTATTTACTCTTAGGTTATTATGAGGACTGAATGAGACAGTAATCATAATAGCTGTTAGCCGGGCACGGTGGCACATGCCTGTAGTCCCAGCTGCCCGGGAGGCTGAGGCAGAAGGATCGCTTGAGCCCAGGAGTTTGAGGCTGCTGTGAGCTAGGCTGACACCACGGCACTCTAGCCCGGGCAACAGAGTGAGACTCTGTCTCAAAAAAAAAAAAGTAATAATAATAATAATAGCTGTTTATGTGACCCCAAACTTCCTAGGTTGAAATCCTAACCCCCAGGGTGATGGTGTTAGGAGATGGGGCCTTTGCAGACGTAATTAGGCTATGAGGGCAGAGCCTTCAGAAACGAGATCAGTGCTCTTATACAAGAGGCCCCAGAAAGCTGCTTTGCCCCTTTTGCTATGTGAGGACACAGGGACGAGGCACCGTCTGTCTATGAACCAGGAAGCAGGCACCCTCCAGACACCAAATCTGCCAGCACCTTGATCTTGGACTTGTCAGCCTCCAGAAGTGTGGAGAACAAATTTCTGCTGTTTATAAGCCACCCAATCTATGGCATTTTCTTACAGAAGCCCAAGTGGACTAAGACAATAGCAAACACATATGTCATGGTTATTCCGGGCCAGGAGTGATTGTCAGTGCTTGGCACATGCTTTAGCTCAAGGGTTCTTTACTTTTTCTTTGCTATGGTTCCCTTTGGCAACCCAGCGAACCTCTTGACCCCTTCTCAGAATAAGGATTTGAAATGCATCAAATAGAACAAATGGGATAACAGAACAGACTGAGACAGTTGCCAAAACGATAAAAAGTAATATGGTAATAAAAATGTTTCTTTTTTAAACCATTACATAATGAGATCTGGAGATAGGTTTAACAATACCGTGATTTTGAAAAACTGATTAGATGTCATTGATTTTTCCCATTTGAGTTCACAAGTATTCAGAACTCTGTCCCGTGGTTTGTAGACCCCAGGGTTAATCTAATCCTCCCTATAACCCTAGGAGGTTACATTGGTATTATTCCTTTTTTTATAGATAAAGAAACTGAGGCACAGAGAGGTTAATTAACTTGCCCAAGGCTAATAACTGATGGAGTTGAGATCTGAACCAACAGTCTGTGTTCTTAGCCACCACACAGTACGTGGCTTAGCCCGGAGCTTGCCTCTCAGTCAAGATCAATAACATTAGCCAGTAGTTGGAAGTAGTGTTGTAATAAGCAGTGGAGGCATTCTTAGTGGAGAATATCTAGGGGATCAGCACAGGATTGTACTAATATTAAGAACATCCTTAAAGAGAAAGCTCCGGTGTGCAGTAACAAACTTAACTGTAGAGGACACAGCATAAGCCGTTTCCCTCAGTCCCCAAGCACAGACAAACCCATCGCTTTCTGTATGTGGTTACTCACTCTGGAGCTAAACACCAAAGACTTTCAGTAGACGTGATAATGCAGAGGAATGTTCTTGAGTCTGTGAAAATCTCTTATTTTTATTTATATAATCCCATATTCATTACTGGGATTTTTCTGCACTTCCAGTAGGCACTGTCACCAAAAGACCCTTAAGACGTAAATCAGTATGGCAGAATAAAAGGCCCACTGTTCCTCTCGTAGAGAGGGGCTGCTCCAAATGAATGCGGCTGCTATTCCCCTTGCTGCCATTTGTAAACGTGAGAAGCCAGAGGTGCTGCTACAATGTAGACTCTGCAGGCACTCTATAAATAGTAACTGAAGAAAGGTGTTGATAAGGTAGAGAAACTTACACTTCTCCAAATGGTGACAGTCAATGCTTCAGGTTCAATTTTTAAAAGAAAAAGACAAACGAAGGAGCCTAGATCATTACAGGGGCTTTCCTGGTAGTGCTGGGTGACAGCCTCGGTGAGCCCAAGCCCTGGTCGAGGCTCATGTAGCATAGTAAGATGATTTATTCTTTCCCCTAAATCAGCCTTAAAAATATGTCAATGGAAAAAAAAAAGCCAAACTCTGTAAAATAATTTTAAAGAGATTTATTCTGAGCCAAATTTGAGGACCATGACCTGGAGCCACGCCCAAGAAGCCTTGAGCAAGTGGCCTCGCTGTGGCTGGGTTACAGTTTGGTTTTATACATTTCAGGGAGACGGGGGTTACAGGTAAAGTCATAAATCAATACGTGGGAGGCAGATATTGGTTTCGCCCGAAAAGGTGGGCCGTCTTGAAGTGGAGACTTACAGTTTATAGGTGGGCTTAAAAATTCTTTGACTTGTAATTGGTTAAAGACATGAAGCTTTGAATAGAAGCTTGGAATGTTTTAAAATAAGAAGCTCGTAATCAGAGATAAGCCACTGGACATAGATTTGTTGTGCAAATTGGGGATCTGCAGGTTTGTCTTGAATACCCTTAGGCCTGCTAATGGGTTACAGAGGATGTCCCCAAGAACGGAGGGGGCATGATGAGGCATGTCTGACCTCCCTCCTGGCAGGTAATTTAGTTTTAGGATATTCCTTTGGCCATGAGGTGGTCCAATCAGTCAGCCGGTTGGGGGGAGGGAGTGAGCCTTAAAATTTTCGGTCACAAATACATTTTTTTGAATTGCCTGTCCATGGCATAGTTTTACTGTGGCAAAGGCACTCGGTTCCTTGACATTCACCTGGCACATGCTCCCAAATGCAAAGCGGAAAAGTGGCTGGAGGAGCCGGGCTACACTGTCAGGATAAATGCCAGTCAGTGCAGCAGAGGGTTTGTGA
This sequence comes from Avahi laniger, assembly GCA_963575035.1. NCBI lineage: Eukaryota > Metazoa > Chordata > Mammalia > Primates > Indriidae > Avahi > Avahi laniger. Next base: position 3,145 of record CAUYSK010097781.1, on the reverse strand, counting down.
GCCCAGCTCCCAGGTTTACCGTTGCACTGACATTCTATTAAATCCCACAGACAAGAAAAACCTCCAACACTTAGATGCAAGAGAATTAGAGTGCTAGTGGCCACTAGGCGCAGGACTCAGACATGAGGATCAGCGGTGTCGGCTGCCAGCAGAAGGATGCGGAACTGCGATGCCCAGGGAGTCTGGACGCATTCCTCCCCAGGTCACCGGGCTTTACTTGGGGAAAAAAGGACATGTGACCAGCTGCACTAAAAAATACCAACGTGAACCTTTGCAGGGAAACCAGATGGCTCCAAGCCAGAGGTAAAAATAGCTCTTCATGCACCACAGCCCAAACTAGGAGCAGGGCAGTGTCTTAGGGCCACTCAGGTTTTGATTTCAACCTGCCGAAGAGGTAAAAAAGAAAAATAAAAAGTTTTAACTAAACTGTGGGAAACCATTTTGGAAAGAGAGATTAAAGATACAAATATTCCACCTTCTACCTGGCTTATTTCAAATTCATTTGACTGTCATTAGCAGAAGAGTGAAAAAGATTTGCAGCTAAAAATAATATTTGTCTTTCTTCTTATTTGACTATAAGAAGAAAAACTGGCAGACCAATATACTAACTTGGTAAAGAACTTCTTGAATTAATTCATGGATTAATAGGAAGAGTTCAGTAAAGACAGAAAAGAAAACCTTTGATTTTTTTTTTATTTAATGATTTTTAAAGACCTAAATTTACAGTTTTATCTGAGTTCTAATTTATGTATTTAATTACTGATTTTACAGAAGCTGTTTAATCTATCTGCCATTGACCCAGTGAGGTTTCTATTTTTACCAATGAGAGTGAGTCACGACGAGACCATTTAGGGACATGTTTAGAACACGAATTTTCAAGTCAAGAACCGAGTGAAATTTTGGTTCCCCAACCAGGGCCCTGAAGCTCAGCACACTGGCAGCCATTGTGCTGTGACATTATGTTCGCGTGTGTGCCCCGATTGTGTGATACAGAACAGAGGTGACTGGAAATGTTCCATGGACAAAAAATAGCTCAGATAATAACCCCTCACAAGATAAGAAGAAATAAATGGCATTTGACTTGGGCTCCCGCAGTCCCCTGACCTGGTGAACAAGAAAATGCTTTTGTATCTTTCACTCGTTGAAACTCATGCAAGCTTCTGCATCCATCCAATCAGCAAAGACGTTTTTGTCTCCATGTACAGTGTTGTTCTGTCCCAAGAACCATGAATGCTTTTCTCATTTGACTCAAACTTCTCGTGCTTCATTAATATAATAGACTCTTGATGCCTGGCTAATAAAAATCCCAGCTCTGTTGGATTTAATTTTGAATTTTTTAAGAAAAAAGTAAAATGAAGTAAAGATTGAATCTAATTAGAACAAACTTTTACCTACAAGCAAAGGCTCAGTGTTCGAATTCACATCTTAAAACATATGGAATAACTGTTAAGGTCTATTTTACAATTTTTAAGTTTTGGATCTCTTAAAATTGAACATTAACTCTAGTGTCCTCTCCTTCTCAGTAAGGCAGATTTTTAAATATGGCAAGGATGAGACTTAATAAGCTGTAGTAGAATAAGCCTTAGTAGAGCTTAAGTTTATAAGCCCTAGTTAAGTTTATAAGTGTAAGTTATAAGCTCTGGTAGAATTCTTACCCTTTTCTCTCTGGGTGTTAGGAGATTGCTCCTAGTTCAGAAAAAAAGAAAAATTCCATCTGTCTTGAGACTTTTTCTTAAAGCATAAAAGCAAGCACTTTTTCGATTAAAAGTTGATTTTCATTCCAAATAGAGAAACTCATATTTCTGATCATATTTTTCTACCTAAGAGAAGAAAGGCTTTTCTCCTACACAGGAAAGATTTTACACAAAAATTGTAAATATATTGACCTATGTTTTCTTCTAATACCTTGTAATGCTATTTTCAGCATTTACATTTTTCTGTGTAGCTGGAATGTATTTTAGTATAAAAATAAAGTATAAACTCAAGTTTGTTTAATGACTTTCTATTTGTCCAAATAATACCATGTGACAGTGATTTGAAATACTTTTATTATATACTAAAGTTTTATACATACTGGCCTCATTCTGTTCCATTACTGTGTCTATTTCTTTTTATTGCCTCACTGTTTTAACCATTATAGCTTTTAAGTTGCCACACTGTTTCACCATCGTAGTATATTGTAGTACATTTTATATTTATTATATTACATACTAAAATGTGCTATAAAGGTATTGCCTTTTCTATTCTTTTCCAACATGGTCCTGGCTGCTACTTGAACCTCTTAATGACTTGTATAGACTAATCTACCAAGTCTCCTTGCCTGCCTTCTCTCTTCTAATTGATTGGGATATCTTTTTTCTGTCTTTTGTAGTTTTAATTGAAGTATTACTATTCATTTTTTTTTAACTCTTATAAGCACCAAATTTTAATACCTAAGTCAGTTATGGGGGAAAGAAACACGATTAAGATCTTCCCTCCAGAACAAAACAAAGATGTTCCTTCCTCCAAACATCCAAACTGAAGGTCTACCAAAACAAACAAGCAACAGCCCACAGAGAAATAAGAACAAAAATCACGTTCTAGGGGATCCCTGCGTTTAGCAGGCCGTGTTCACTGTGCTGTCCTTCAGCTGACCTTCAAAATAATAACATTCTAGCGCATCGAGATACACATTTCCCATTTGCTTTTTTAAAATTAAAAGTAATAATTAAAGTTTCAGGATTTCACCGTCAACCGTCTGGCCCATCTGGGTGTCACGCACAGCACAGGGAGGTCGGGAGGGGCGTTTGCGGCGACATCACCAGGGACGCCATCTGCGAGCTTTGGCCCCGCCGCGTGGAGCCGCACAGCTCGGGCGTGAGGTCGCAGCGCGGCCGGGAGAACCCACGGGACGCGCGGGCCCCGAGCCGGTGCACACAGAGCGAGTGGGAAGGACACCGCCCGCCTGCAGTGTTCCCTGTCACCTGTTCCCACTTCGGTGACAGGTCAAGGGTCAGGCTGAGGGGCTGCCACGCGGAACCTTCCTCGGGAGAAGGGGAGGCTGGAAGGGCCGCCCAGGTACCGATCACGTCATCAGTCTCCGTCCCGGGTGGGGACAATCTTCTGCCAGAGCCGGGGGTCCCCTGCGGGGGCTCAGACAGCCCCC